>VZRI01006885.1:5196-58076 GCA_013397515.1 Upupa epops
TTATTTGGGTTTTGGTTGTTTGGGTTTTTTTGTAAGTCATGAGCTCTGAGAATCAGAATGCTTTGTCAGATAATGCTTTCAGTGGATGCCTGTGGAGACTTGAATGCATGTAACTCCTGACAATGATTATATGCACGTGTTCCATATAATTCCAAAAGCACACCCATTATGAAAGATTAGCACAGTTGTGCTTATGATGTATTTAGGTCCTCTCTTACAGAATATTTCTACTGTCAGTACAACAAAAGTGCGATGATCACGGTTAAAGCCCAACAAAGAAAACGCTGTCAGGCAATTAGTAAGCTGGAGTCAGCAGTACCAAAGTGAAATATATCATGTTTGGAATAGCACAGGGGTTTGTGTGTGATGAATGTTGAGAGAAGTCCTCATGCACTGAACATGCCCTAACCTTGGGAAAAAACATTGAGCAACTGAAAAAATGAAAAGCAGCACAGCTTTAACTCCCTTTTACATTTCTTACTTTTCTTCACAAAACAGTCACAGCCACTGGGCATCCAGGACAGGGAGTGTTCACTCACTATTGTACATTCAGCTTGTAATGAAAATGGTAAAGGCAGCA
This sequence comes from Upupa epops, assembly GCA_013397515.1. Lineage (NCBI taxonomy): Eukaryota > Metazoa > Chordata > Aves > Bucerotiformes > Upupidae > Upupa > Upupa epops. Next base: position 5,777 of record VZRI01006885.1, read on the forward strand.
CACCTTAGGAAAAGATTACACCACATCCACAGCTGCTAAAGAAAAAGGGAAGCCTGGTAAATGAATCATCTCAAAAACTACAGAGATTTGGGGGAAAATATCAAGCTAATTTTATTGAGAAACTATCATATATTTAAAAAGTCATAATTTGGCAAAGCCCGACAGTACTAGGTTTGCCATTCCACTGGAGAAGGTAGGAAGGTAGAAAAACAGTAAATTCAAAATCAGCAAGAGGTTTTCCAGTCTCTAAGACTTCCCCATCAATAACTAAGCAATCACAGAAGTTATAAACAGGAATGAGAGCTAAACTCAGGTACAGCCTGATCAAACATGATTTCACAAGTTAGCCAATACGTGCTGACTTAGAATCATAGAATCATCAGGGAAGGGAAGAGCCCTCAAAAGATCATCCAGTCCAAGTCCCCTGCCACAGCAAGATCACCCAGACCAAGTCCTGGCGGGTTTCAAATGTCTCCAGAGAAGGATACTCCACAAACCCCCAGGCAGCCCCCTCCAGTGCCCCATCACCCTCCCTGGGAAGAAGTTATAGAATTGGTCAGGGTTGGAAGGGACCACAGCATCATTCAGTTCCAACCCCCCTGCCATGGGCAGGGACACCCCACCCTAGATCACTCTGGCCAGAGCCTCATCCAGCCTGGCTTTAAACACCTCCCAGGACAGGGCCCCAACTGCCTCCCTGGGCAACCCATTCCAGGCTCTCACCACTCTCATGCTGAAGAACTTACAGTAGGTCTTGGATCCATTTTTTAATTGTTAGACTCCAATCCTACTTAGCAAGTTTATCATAGATATGAAAACAAGAGAACCGAGATCTTCCTTTACTGCTAAGCCATGCCTTGAACTGACAAAAACTTGATTCTGAGTCTGTTAACTCTTGAAAGCTAGAAGATTAGTGTCTACTACAAAATGAAAGGAATTCAGCACAGAGAAAGTTTTGGCAGCACTGCTTAAAAACGTCAGTACCAAATGCTTGGCAAGTAAACAACTATAGGAGGTACAACTGTTTTCATTTATGTGAAGGGTACAGACCAAAAAAAAAGTAGTAGAAGCTGCCTGGTGGATGAAACTTTCACTAATATTTGTCAGTGCAAGCTCTAGAAAGATAATTGAAAAGAAGGAAAATTGCAGATAAGGTAATGATAAATTGGTCTGAGGCTCTTTTCTTAAGAGAACGTCCTTCTAGCTGCCTGTTGGGGTCGGTGCCTTCCCACCAGTTTGCAGTGAGGAATTGGTGATGGTGACCAATGAGAAGCAATAAACCTATGAACTATAAATCACACCACCACTCTGTAAGTGTTACAATAAGCTGGCAAGTGCTCTTTGATAGCCCTTTGGTATTGTTTAGGGAAGTTTGTGCCTGCCTGTAATGGAATCCATCAGGGAAAATTCCCTGACTCTTGGCATATGCTGCAGCAAGTTCAGCAGTGGCGAGCCTGGCGAGCCTCCCCCATTGACACATATCTGGTCCAAAGCATTTTAGGAGTGTATTTTCAGAACAGGCCAACAGGAAGTCCATCATTGCTACTCCATAGAAAAGGATGAAGTTGTTCACTAGAAATTCCCTGTTGCAAAAAATCTTGCTTCCCCACTAATTGTGACCTCTGTTATCGAGGCACAGACTTACTATCAGACACTGGCACAACTTAGGCCATTTCCTCTCGTCCTATCATTAGTAATCTGGGAGAAGAGACCAACACCAGCCTCACTTCAACCTCCTTTTAGGTAGTTGTAGAGAGCACTAAGGTCTTCTCTGAGTCTCCTCTTTTCCAGAGTAAATAACCCGTTCCCTCATAGGGCCTCATTGCCCTTCTCTGGCCCCGCTCCAGCACCTCAATGTCCTTCTGTTACTGGATCCAGTACTCAAGGTGCAGCCTCACAAGTGCAGAGCACAGGGGCACCATCACCTCCCTGCTCCTGCTGATTACACTGTTCCTGATCCAGGCCAGGATCCCAATGGCTTTCTTGGCCATCTGGGCACACTGCTGGTTTCTGATCAGCTGGCTGTCAACCAACACCCCCAGGTCCTTTTCCACCAGGCAGTCTCCAGCCACTCTTCCCCAAGCCTGTAGCACTGCCGGGGGTTGTTGTGAGCAAAGTGCATGACCTGGCACTTGGCCTTGTTAACCCTTATCCCATTGGCCTCAGCCCATCACTCCAGCCTGTCCAAACAGTTCTGTAGCTCCTCCCTACCCTCAAGCAGATTGACACTGCCGCTTAATTTTGTGTCATCTGCTAATTTACTGAGGATACACTCAATCCACTCATCCAGGTCATTGATAAAGATCTTAAACAAAGACTGGTCCCAAACCTGAGCCTTGAGGGACACTGCTTGTGACCAGTGGATTTAACCAACTGGATTTAACCTCATTTACCACAGCTCTCTGAGCTCAGCCATCCTTTAATGTTGTTTTACTGTCCTCCACATTCCTCATTTATGAATTGCAGATATAGCACAGGTAGGCAGCTCCAAACAGCTCAAAAATTTATGTCTCAAACTACACAAAGATCATCACAGTAGACTCAGTTAGAAGGGACCTCAAAGATAATCCAGTCCAACCCACTAAATTGAAGAAATGCATTTTAAATGAGATGGTCCAGCACCTTGTCAAGCTAAGCCTTAAAACTGCCTATAGTTGCAGAATCCACCACTTCCCTGGGAAGACTACTCCAATATCTAATTACTTTCATCTCAGAATCTGTTTAGTGGCAGATGAAGTGGCATGAAAGACTGCCTGTGAACTTAAGACTAGATTATCCTTCAACATTTATCTTTACTGACATGTCTTCGTTGTGAGGGCCAACAGTCTCTCAAAAATTTCTGAAAAGAATTATTTCCTGAAGAAATAATAATTCAACTTTCTGTGAAGTTCTGCTTTTTGTCTCTCTAATTCTACATTTCCACTTAGTTTTAATGGAAGATTTATTCTCCCAAAGGAAAAGACTGTTCTCATGTTGATTATATGGTCCCCTGCTGCCTGTAGTTATAGAAGAGGTTGTAGCCTTGAAGTGAGTTTCTGTTCCCCTGCACCAAGACGACAGCCAGTGCACATGGTGTTCATCTGTACTGAACAGATGGTCCCCTTGGACAACAACCACTCCAGTGATGTCTTGCAAACAATACTAATACATAGATAGAGCTGTAAAAAGAGCATTTCAGACTTCTGGTTGCTACTATTTTATTTGCCACCAAGTGAATCACCTTGGATATCAGCTGCCTAAAAGTTGAGAGAGACAGACATTTGAGCATCTCTAAATTAAAGGGATCACATTCTGAACCAGGCAGTACTTTTCTGTCAACTATCAGAAGAGACATAGCCAGGGTACCTGTGAAAAGGTAAAGAGTGAGCATGGGATAGCTTCCATTTCACCAAGCAGAAACAGTGTAACATCACTACATGAGAGCAGAACTCAGAAGATGCTAGTGAGGTTCCAGACCCTACACTGGTTTTTGCACAGATCTATACAGTCCACAGACTCTGAGGTAGGTTACACTTTCTTAACCTGTTCTGGCTCCTGTCCCAAAGATCTGTCCCTGTCCAGACAGCATTGCATAAATTCCCTCCTCTTCTGTCTCCTTATACAGAAGAATGGCACTGTGTTTTTTTGTTAATACTTTAAAATTGCTCTTAATGCCACTTTGCAGCTGAAAAGAAAGGAAAAGAAATCATAAACTCTCAAATTTGTAACAACAGTAAGTGCTCTGTAAAGCACAGCCCAGGAAGCAGAGCTACAAAAGGACTGAACTACCTAAACAGCAGCCTTCTTCGCTCTACCTCTGCTTGTTTCTCTTGCGGTGGCTCCACTTCAGCTTTTAATTATCTCCTGTGGGGTATGAGAACAGACCAGACCAGATTTTCTTGGCCGAACTGAGTTGTTTTCTCAGGACATTAGCTACAACTGACAAGATGGTATTTTTCAGGATGGATTATTTTGATAGGCAGCACTACAATGACATCAGGAAAACAGCAGCTACAATATTATTAATCGAACAGTTTTCCTGTCACTTGGACTTGCACAATGACCTCAAGAATTTGCATTCACCAGTAAGAAAGACACCAGGAGTGCATAGGGCCAGCCTAGGTAGGTTAGTTTGGGGATTTTTGTTGGTTTCCTTCTCTGTTGTGATCTTCCTTTTTGAATGATATTTGATTACCAGGAAAGAGCAACTGCATTTAAATCAAACCAGTATGGTGAGTGAACTCAAAATGATGGAAAAGTCATCAGGACAAATATCATAGAATCATTCAGGTTGGAAGAGACCTCCAAAATCGTCAAGTCCAACCATAAAATCAACCCCTTTCTGCCCACTAAACCATGTTTTCAAGCACCAGACCTACACTTTTTTCCAGGGATGGTGACTCTGCTCTCTCCCTGGGCAGCCTGTTCCAACCCCTGACCACTCTGTCAGGGAAGAAATTTTTCCTGATGTCCAACCTAAACCTCCCCTGGTACAACTTGAGACTGCATTGTTAAGAATACATTAAGCTCTTGCCTCCTGTCAGTTTGAGGCTCCTCAAGTTCTCTTTATTCTCCTAAATTATTTCCAGGAAAATTTTATAATCTTTAGCTACCACAATGGAGGACAAAAATCCTAACTCCACGGATATCATTTGGCCACAGACAACCGGCCCAATTAACAAACCAACAGTGCAATGACCTGGTTTGCCTGTGAACTGTACTTGCTACTACTGATGCTGTTAATGAAAGAGTTAGGACCAGAGAGCAGGCTGCAGATATCTATGGTAGCCAGCAAGTTTTAAACTCCACTGGCGTAAAGCTTCACCAGTCTGCAGCCTCAGCTGTTTCTATTTCTTCACTTGCACTTTTTCTTTGACAGGAATGACTCTAACCCTTCATTCAGGTACAGCAAATCTCAGATTTGTTTATACTTCTTTGAGTAGCTTCCTGGTGTCTCAGGGACTAGAGGAAAGTTAGGTCTTTTTATCTGAGCTATGTGTGCCTTTGAAATCAATGTTAGCAGCAGAAGTAGAAAGTGAGCTGTGAAGACTTCATTTCACTATCATATACAAACACACAGGTCCATCTGACAACCTCAGAGGGACTTTTGACTTTCTGCCCTGATGATGGCCCTTGTGCACTGCCTAGAGAGAGTGAGGTATTTAACATTCACAGCAACAGACAATCCAACCCCTGAAGTTCCTACTCACCCATCCAGTAAGCTTTTCCCTCACCAAGTTTATGATGATGTGACCACATTGTTTTCAACTGTGTTATTGATTTAGGCCAGCATAAGACAAGACTCAGACCTAATAAATATCTACATGAAGAGAATAAAGATCAGCTAGTGCTTGCACAGAGATTTTTTGCACCAAAATTAATTCCATCTGCAGTAAATCTAGAGAGCAGGCAGAAACACCGGTAGGAAACCAAGAATATTTTACTTTGTCTTTCTCTTGCTATTTACTATAAAGATTTTTTTCAAGTCAATCCCACTTGTTAAAGCTGTCATTAAATGTAAATGGATTAAGCCCAGTTCTGCCACAGAACATGCGCCACTCCAGAGCCTTACAGCACAACAGCATCTTTCCTGACTCTACAGCTTTCTGCACAGCAACAGTTCCTCAATAGTTTCTAAGTATTTGTACACATGGTCTCACATCACAGACCTAGCTGGTACAAAGAGATGGTGGTACCTTCCACACAACGGTCATAGGCCTTTAAAGTTGGAGATTAGCAGCAATCCTCAGAACTCGTGCTCAGGAGAGAGCTATTTGATGAGAAGCTGGTATTATTGATGCCTCCAAAAGAAGGAGAGTATGTAATTTACCTAATAAAAGTCTGGTCTTGTTCACCTAGACTCCAGAGTTTTGACAGTTCCCTTGCTGAATTATTTGATGTTGAGATGTTGAGTTTCATATAATAAATGCAAATTTTTCATCATCTGTACGTCTTCTTAGGAGCAACTGGTATTATTGGGTGGATTTTCTTCCTTGGTTTTCTCTAGAGCTTTTCCTCTTAAAGTCTTTGTTTCCTTCAGAATTCATTATAAATGACATAATTATATGTCTTTTTCTCCCTTGATTGAGAGCATTTCTTACAGATGATGATTTACTACTTGGTAATTACAAATAGCATGAATAGATACAATTACTATATTGCAGAATTTCATTGAAAATCCAGAAAAGTAGTTTAGCTCAACTGTTCATAAATTACAAGTAGGCAGGTCACACTATTTTCTCTTATCTTCTTATGTGTTCGCAGGTGCAAACTGAAATGTTTCCTCAAACTGGATTAGAAGACTGGGATGAGCAGAAATGGACATCAAGTGCCAGTAAAAGGAAACCAAACAAACTAATAACTTTGAGGATTCTTTCAAGCAATGTTTGTTGCACCATATTGTTCCAGCTAAGGATTAACTGAGCTACAAATTCTGACCAAAGCCCATTGAATCTACCAAAGAGCTTCCCATTCATTTTGAGAAGCTGATGCATTAAGAACTCCTTACACAATAACTACTCCTTCCTTTTTTTCCATAGAAAGGCAATACAATACTTGAAAATGTAAACCTTGGTTGCACAAGTCCAGCAGTGTTTTCATAGAATAATCTGTTATCATGGGATTTATTTATAGAAATGCTTGGCTGTGTCATTGTAGGTGGTTCCCTGCAGTTTACAAGGATGAACCAACAATAGCTTCTTTATCAGTCATATATCAGTCAGATTGCTGCTGATTTCTGTTCTTATGGAAATGCCACAATGCAAATATTTTCTGCTGTAGAGGCACATCTAAAGTAAAAATATAGTGTATTTATCTTTACAGCGGTGTTGACTAATGAAGCAAAAGACTGGGAACATATTTACACGTGTGATTGCTAGCGTCTGTTCTTGTGTTAGTTACTGCTGGCACACACGTGCACCAGGGCCTTCCTCTAAGGCTGCTGCAGAAAGCACGGCCTGAAGCCCGCAGAAACCAATCTAAAAATGCAATGACTTCAATAAAGTCCTGTGTGTATCTGTTAGCAACAGATGGCTGTTCCACAGCCAGCTCTGAGTGCTCGAAACAGGCTCATCCTCTCTTCAAAAATGAGAGCCAGAGTATCTATTAATGGAGTGAGGAGAGCAGGCAAGAGGGCCATGGGAATTAAAGATCAAAGAGCTGCAATTAGGCAATATTAATGAGTACACTCAGAAGTTTCCCACTTTGGTAAAAAACATTCAGTTTATTCTATAAACAGGACATGGTGTAATGTAGAGGCATCTAACTATTAATCCAGATTGTTTTCAGGCTCTAGTCTTTGCCAGAGAACACTAAAAGCAAGAACAGTTATGTTAAGCAAAGCCTGGGTGATACCCAGGCAAAGCTCAGATTCACTTTAGTCAGGGCAGAGCTAGGCCAGTGCCCTGCATTTCTTACTATCCTATTCATAATGTCTAATAGGAAATCCCATTTCTTTAATCACAGTTTTGCCTTTGAAAAATGCCCAAACCCACCACAGGACAGGCACTTTACCATTTATGTCGTTGTCTTTAAACTTAAATTAATAAATAAGATTAAAACTCCAGAACTCAATTTTGATCCCCCAACTTGCTAAGCCAGGATTTGACCCTGAAGTAATACACAACAACAAAGCTCTCTCAGAAGAGCTTTCAGTTTTCCTAAACAGACACTACAGAAGTCCTAGGCATTTCTAACTCATCCCTTCCCCTGGCTTTACATTGCTGTGTGCTTCTTTCAGCACTGGCTTTCATCTGATCATGCAGAACAAGTGACAGAGAAAATAAGCCCTATAAGAAGCAACAAATACATTTCAACATGATGCAGACATGATTTAGATGTGTATCAGGAGCTGAATGTGTCACAGAGGCTCTCACTCAGCAGAGTGTCTCGCTCCATGCAAAGACAAACTCTGAGAGCAAAGTGATAACAATAAGCACACAAACCCAAGAAATAAGCTTCTAAGATTATCACCAAACCTAAGCCAAACTGTCCCAAAATGTTTAAGAACCATTTTCACACTGAGCTCAACTAATTTATCTGCTTCTTCTGAGAGCAGTTCCTCTCTCTCCATATGCATTCATTTATGGTCACTCACCTGAATTTGTCATGTCAGCACAACTTGTGAGACCTCACAAAATTATGACCTCCTTTGGGTGAGGAGCTGCTTTTGCCAGGTTGATGCATCAAATTACTTCAAATAAGCAGCAGGAACATGTGTGGCAGCAGTAGCAGAGGAAGGAAGGAGGAGAACTACCTTTCTCCTGCTGAGATGTGTCTGCAGACCTGTTCATTAGATCCAGTATAACTTAACCACTGGACCAAAATACAAATGCTGTAAGCCAAGAAACACAAGTCTAGTGTAAGAAGACCAAATATCTGTAGTATTGTCTCAGTGGCCTAACAAACTGAATCACCATCACGAAACAGAGTTTCCAAGCAAAGCTGAGAATGATGGCAAATCCTGACATGTCCCTCCCACCAGGAGGGACAGACTCCTGTCTAAAACCATACCAAGTGGTAGCACCATGTCAGGAGATGAGCAGACCAGTGACACAGACCACATGCACAGGTAATACCACCTCAGCCGAGGCAGAACAGTTATTGACCCATGCAGTAGGAATTAGAAAATAAACAAACCACAAATCCAAAGCAAATATCAAAAATAAACCCAAGTGGGAGTCTGGAAAATCACATCTATTCCAAACCTGACCTAACCTAAACCTGATCTGATCTAAATCTCTAATGCTCACATGCATTATGGCTTTATTAGCCTGTCCTGAATAGATTGCTTATATTTTAATTGGAAAACACCTGTAAGACACTCTTCTTTCTGAAGGAATGAGAAAAGTCATGATCTGTGAGAAAGGAGCAATGTTTTCTCTGCCTGTCCAACACTGCTCACATTATCTTCTTCTGTCCTTCCATGATTCTGCTAGAAGGGATCTTTATGTTGAAAGCATCAGGGGTGTGCTGGTGCCTTTCAGTTTCATTACACATTACATCAATACTAATGGCTGTTTTGTTCTTGGATGCAAGAAATCCTGAGTGACTTCTGAAGATCAAACACAAAATTAAATCCAGTATTTTATCTGAGGTTTTGGGCAAGTTAATTTTCTTTTTTCCTTAAATATAAAATAACAGCAACATATACTATTTTTAATAAAAATATTCTGCAAATGTCACAGTAATTTAAAAAGAATAGTATTTTAACAGTACTGAAATGAGTTTGTAAAAAAGCCTCCTATGAAAAGTGCTTTTAGGCTTCAAAATCTTTGACAATAACAGGCAAAACACTCTTAAGACCGGAAGGAGAAAATATTCTATTGTGAAACTGCAGGATAGAAACAACTACGAAAGCTCAGACTGCTTCACAAAATAATTTTTATGTTTGTCAAGCAGCTCTGGTTACACCCTCACTACAGTAGAGCAGCTCTGAAAAAGCAGCTGTGTTTTCCGCCAAGGGGTGACAGCATTTCATTGTGGGCATAATGTGTGTAAATGATCCTTTCATTATATAGGGCCTGCTCTTCTATTCTTTGTGCATCCCAAGTTCATGCTGAAGCTAACTATGTGGTAACAATAGTATTGCAGCCAAATTCTAACAGGATAATTGTGTCATTTCTGACTACCTACATTTCCCTTGTTTCGTTTGGACGCAGGGTTTTACTTTCTGCTCTTGAGCCAAAGGTTTCAGAAGGAGTTTTGCCATAGAAAGTTGTACAGTTTCATTGCGGTTTTATACGTCTCAGTACGTTTCCCTCCTGAGGAAGCTGCAGAGATACTTTTCCCGCTTTCCTGTTGTGGTGTTCAAAAGCAAAGCTAACCCCTATAAAATAAGAAGCGTATAAGAATATGTACACATAAATAAAGGGAAACGTAAGCAGCCATTCAGGTTCTGTAGTACTATCAACCAATCGGTTTGGGATTGTCTTGATCAACATAATTCCGCTCACAGAGGCTGCTTGTCAAATGTCCTCCTACTACCTCGCCAGTCAATGAGTATCTTACATAGAGAGAGAAGCCTCAACTCCAGCTCATAGTTTTATCTTGGGCAGGCAATTAAATATTTCCCAGACTGTTATATTCCTACCCTAAGAGCAATGTTCAAACCTTTAGGCCAAAGATAAAGCATCCATCATCACGAGGGCCTGTGTTCTCTGATTATGAGGATGACTTGAAACAAAAACATCAAATTACATCCTATCGATAACCAAAGCAAAACCAAAGCAAAAGCAGATTTTAAAGACCTTTTATTCCCTACTTCTTGATGAAGAGTAAGTCAAACACATGGCAAAAAAAAACCCCACACTCCAATTATTACTTGCAGAATCAATAATATAAACCATATCTCCATTACGCTCGGATTTAATTGAAACTACATTTGCTTAATCCTTGCCAGGAAAAGGATGAATATGGCTGCAGAATTCATGTGCCTACTTTTTATCTGCATGACCTGCTGCAAAAGCTAAGCCAAGTTTCATTAAAAATTATTGGTCTCATAACTTTTTTCTCTCCCCCCCCCCTTTTTTTTATTTTTTTTCTATTTTTGCCTTAAAGATTCCCATATGGCACCAATAACAAGATAAAATGGTGGCAGTGCAAAGTTTCTCCCCACTCTTAAGGTTTAAAAAAATGCCATAAAGTGACTTTATGGCAAAGTCAAAGACTGTCATCAACGACAAGATCTCACTGGGAAAAAAAAGTATTAATAAAGGCTGTTGTGCAAAGTTTGAAATATGTTTGAAGGATGAAATGAAGCTGGAAATAAAGTTTGAAGGATGGAACTCAACAAGATGTTATGATGTCTGGTGCATCCCATTGAGCTCCAGCAGCCCAGTGGAACACTATCCACTCCCTTCCTGGGTACTTTGCTAGCACGTAGTGTGGTATCAAGGAATTCTTTTGTATTACTGTGGCATCTGCTAAAAATGTCAGATGCGATCGCAGCCCTCGCAAAACAAGTATTTTAACAACCACAACCTTATGATAGGTTATATTTCAGTGACTTGGAGCCAACACTGCCCTATCTGAGAAAACAGCACAGATGTTGCTTAATAAACTGCTCCGTTTATGCATTGTATTAACCTCATGAAACATTTATGCAAATCTTGCATTAACAAAAGGTAAAAGAATCATTAGAGGTTATGAAGAAAACAATGTGACAACCTTTGTTTTTACCTCTGTGTTTTATGGGGGCATTTTAACTCTTCGGGGTTTCTGTTTAGGAAGACACAAGGGCATTATAGATTTTCATCTATTTTGTTTTCAGTTCTGCTATCATTCCTTCCAGCTGATTTCACATTTTATAATGCTAATAGTGGGTGTATGGTTTTGAGTTTCTCTACTGTCAGCTGGTCAGTAGGTCTGGGGGATATATTTAATGGAATCTGACAGCTGATGGAACTGATCTCATTGAAAGGGGATTTGATATGTGGGATGAATGTGGTGACCCTCAATTCGCCATATTAATGACCATTATTATTCAAACTCTTGCAGCCAATATAACTCTTTCTCTTGGACACAGCAGTACATGTGTATAAAAGAAATGACTTATGGATGAGTTAGTCCGCATACTAGTTTGAGTGTCATTTAGATAGCATGTCAAAACACATTAGCTGTTTTACCCTGAGACAAAATTAAAGGAAAAGCCTTTGTGCTACGTACACTTGTAAACAAAGCAATCACAAAAATAGGTAGTTGCACTGGACTGAGACAGAAATCCAGCAAATGCAATGGGGGGGGGTGGGGAGGATGTACATCACTCTGAGCAATACAAAATATAACTTGGTCAGATACAGCAGCTGCAACCAACAGGTCTTTCTCTGTTACAAGTTACCCAAAGAAGTTACAAATTTTAGAAAAAGAGAAACGTATCCGCCTTACTTTATACAAACCTGAGCTTAGGTGACTGTACCAGCACTGGAGCAGAACACAACATTCTGCATACAGTTATGACTACATCCAGAAATATTTTGTCAAAACAATAAAGTTTTATTTACTCTGCAGTACAGGAGAAATCTGGCCCAACCAGAGCTGCTCATGGTGAGACAAATGATGTTATACTGAAAAAACATCCTTAGATTTCTCTCATCTTTTGGCACAAAGGAAGCTGCTCATAGATAATTTAACAGATGTGTAGAACATAAGAAAGAAAATCATAATATGTGAGCAAGAACTGAGCCTTGCTTTTGAATTTCACAGTGCTGCCACTTTTTTAGGCCACAAATATAAAATCTATTATTGATCCAGAGCGTTGCCTCTTATTTTAAAAGTCTTTTAAAGCCAAGGGCACTCTAATGCCATTTAATCAATAGCTGCTTTCACATTTTTGAGGCAAATATGCAATTTGTTTAGAGATTCTAAAGGCTACTAATGTACTTTGCCTTTTCTTTTCTAGCATTTCTGTGAGGAGGTGATGTTCTGCACCATTCAGCTACAGTGCCTGCTGCGCCAGGCAGGACATTCATAACCTCCACAGCCTGTTTTATGGCCCTTGTGATGCACGAACAATATAAGCACCCTGCATTTCAATCCTTTCTTGCTTTAACAAGTTCTCCAAGGGGAGAGAAAGCTTTGAAAGGAACCGGATAAAGTCAAGCCACCAAAATAATGCACCGAGATGCTCACTCTATATATTATGTGTTGCAACATATGCATCACTAACCTTTAAGTTATTAAAGAAACCATCTGAGAAAGAGGATGTAATTAGATCATAGCAGCGAGGTTCACATTTGGTTTCCATATTTTTGAGGATTCAGTCAACATTCAAATATCTCAATTACTGTATGGTTTGAAAGGCTTAACCATATGATGACACTCAATTATTCATCCATCTCACCAAAAATGTTAAAAGTGCTTGAAATGTCAGTTCTTTAATCTTGTCTGAATGGCCTTTATCTAAACATTGTCACCACATGGGCACCATGTATCATGGTCAGTTTGTGTTTACCGTCTGGTTCATCCCCTGTCAATGGAAATTGTACTTTCAGGATAAGATGGAGATTGGAATAAAAGTAGGCTTTGAGACTCACAAGGAACACGAACACAAAAACATGGTGAAATTCAATAAGAGGAAGGTCTTGTTGCACACAGTAACTTCCTTTGAAAAATTAGACCTTTAATACTCTAACTCCAGTCAATTTTCATATATCCCCTGCAAAGGGTCCTTTCTCCATCCACAAGGTAAGTTATCTCACTTCAAGATACGTGCATCTGCAGTGGGTTCTGTGGGGCAAAAAAAACAGATGAAGCCTTATCTTTGAATCCTCAGACCTGATCAGAGTTTCAAACAGTGATTACTAGTTATAGCCAGATTCTAATCAGTTTAGTACTTCTTTTCTGATCTTCCCATTGTCCCTAGGCAAGAACTACTGCACCTGACCACTGGTAGCAATTATACCTTCACATACACACAGAAAAACACAACACAGAATGTATAAAACACAATCTTACTTTTTCTTTTCTTATAATTTTAGCAGGACCAAAGCTCCTCTGCTATTACACAGAGACATTTGGAGAAATAAGTGATTAGCCCCCTTTTTTAAAAAGGAAACTGATATAAAATAAAACAGGAAATTGAAAGGACCTGTTTGTTTAGCTGGTTTTGTTCTACTTCATGTAAAGTGAATATAACCCTCCCCAGACTTTAGGACCCTGAATGCTACATAATCCCACATATTGGCTTGCTGAACCTGAGCCACAGCTGTTCTGATAACAGACCCTTTGAAACTGCTGCAACTTTGAATACAGGCAGTGCTTGCCCTAATGATGTTACATGGGTGGTAGATTAATCATGGCTACACATATTGCTCAAGGGTTTTTTTTTGTGTTGCTCTTAAATGAACAAGTAGTGCCTCAAACACCTGAAACTACACTTCTTTGCCCATGTCTCAGAATAGTCAGACTTCAAATTCATCTATTAGAAAGGGCATGAATTCAAATGCCTTAAACATGATAATACTTATTATCACATTCTGTGAAATAAAATCTGGATCCAAGTCCATAGTAGCACCATTACATTAAGGAGAAAAGCCCTAAACAAGGCAAAATTGTAACATTTAGGTACAACTTGAGGTCAAATTGGTTTGGACTTGAAAAGAAATTTTCCCTTTGTTCTATTCTATGATCTCAGTATGAATTTTATAGTAGACTATCAAGTACATTCCATCTTTCAGTGAGGTCTTTAGGTCTATCTAATGTTATGTTCCCAAAGGAAAATAGACTGAGGAGTGACCTCATTAATGTTTATAAGTATGGAAGGGTGAGTGTCAGCAGGAAGGAGCCAGGCTCTGCTCAGTGTCATCCAATGATAGGACAAGGGTTAGTGGGTGTTAGCTAGAACAGAGGAGGTTCCACATGAATAGGAGAAGAAACATCTTCCCAGTGAGAGTGACAGAGCACTGGAAGTGGCTGCCCAGGGAGGTAGTGGAGTCTCCTTCTCTAGAGATATTTAAAACCTGCCTAGACATGTTCCTGTGTGACTGGATGTAGGGGATCTTGCTCTGGTGGGAGAATTGGACTGCATGATCTTTCGAGGTCCCTTTGAATCCCTGACATTCTGTGATAATCATGACAACTGCCACTTTTTCAAACTACTTCAAGAAGAGCTCAACTATTACCTGGAGACGGTGACCGTACTTTCCTCTGAGAAGGGGAGAAAGTACCTAGATCTTCTCTGTACCAACAGCTAGACTGAAGGAGCAATACTGCTCTACTAATTCCTCCTGCATCACTCTTAAAGTGGTTAATTTTTCCTTCTTCAGTGTTCATTCTACATGTGCAGAGAACTTCAGAGCAACCCTGAAGTTCAAACAAATTCAGTGAAACTGGGAAGCTCAGCCAGACACAAACAAAATTCCACCTACTTTGTGGCAAGTGCTTCCTAGTGTTTGATTCTGAACCTTCAAAGGCACCAAGCCAATAAAACATTAGCACTAGATACTTCATGGCTTTGATTTAGGCCATCTGAACACCTCCCAAAACATCTGCTGAGATTTATCGGTAATTTGTATCTTACTGTTAATTCTGTCCCTTGAGCAAACGTTTAAAGATACAAGGAAAATAAACCCAGCAACAGTCACTTCTCTGTGTCACACAATTGCCACAGAAAATCTGCCCCAAACAGAAAGAATGTATTAATATTTCTGTTGGTTCTCTGAGGCACCCATTGTAACCAGCACTGAACAAGTCCTAAGTTAGGAATAAAAATATATCCTTCTTTAAATGAAAGCTACAGGGTTGTATCAGATGCTAAGCAGGACATTGCTGGAGCTGCCTGGTTAAGTCAAGATGTTTATTATGTGACAGTATTGACTGAAGAAAGCAGCAAACCAACTCTGCTGTAAATCAATGAGCTTCTGCTAAGCTTTCACAAAATGAAAGACCTGCTGGATTCAAAAGTAAAATAATCAATTTTGTAACATTGAACAGGTTGAAGATTGCAAGAAAACACCCACAACCATCCACAGTAACAAGAATTTAAAGCTACAAAGAAAGATCTGAGTTTTATTATCAGATCTAAAGTGTTCAGGTTTGGAAGATATGAACACAAACACAAGATCCTCACAAGAGCATCAGACAAATTGTCTGAAAGAAAATTTCAACAGAAAATTTGCCATATGAACAGCATGAAACAGTAAGCACAAATAAATTGTTGATATTATATATATATTTTATATATATAGTGCTTATATATAATACGCATATATGATATTCACACATAGTATACAGATAGACAAAGAATAAGTAATAGATTTAATTATCTGTAGGGGTTTCTGAGCCAATATGTTTTGTTTATAAATTGGCAAAAATAAATTAATAGAATAAGAAGTTACCAGTAGATACTGGAGGGAAGATAATAATGCTTGGAATAAAAATATTGACTAAATAATAAATAAAATTCATTACAATAAATAATGTGCATCTGATTTAAATTACTAAATACAGTTAAATCTTTTACCAGAATTTATCCTAAATTTCCCCCTTTCCTTCCATCGTGACTGACTAGTTACAGACATTCTCAGTGTCATCTGGTGATAGGACAAGGGGAAATGGGTGCAAGCTGGAACAGAAGGAACTTCTTCACAGTGAGGGCAAAGGAGCACTGGAACAGGCTGCCCAGGGAGGTTGTGGAGTCTCCTTCTCTGGAGACGTTCAAGACCCGCCTGGATGTGTTCCTGTGTAACGTGGTCTAGGTGGTCCTGCTGTGGCAGGGGGATTGCACTAGATGAACTTTTGAGGTCCTTTCCAATCCCTAATGATTCTATGATTCTATGATATTTACAAGCAATAATATTTTAATATAGTTCTTTCTTTTAAGGCTTTGTTTTGAAATTACAGGGAACACTATTTCTTACCATTTAATTGAATTACATTATTACATTTAACAGTGGAGAGCTTCAAAACCTCATTGTAACACACTATTGGTGGTGGTCTCAGAAATACCAGCTACAAAGAATTCTATATCTGATTGGCTTTTTCTGTTGTTAAAACATCTGGAATGATATCTCTAGCCCTGGCAGCAGCCTGCACATATGGTGTGATGGAAATGTAAGGATTCATGGATCCTCAGTTCAGCAGTCAAATGGATAAACTGATGAGAAAGAGGGCTGTCTGAAGTAATATGTAAAGAAAATTCACAAATAGTTTTTACTAAATATTAGCTCGATGGAAGCTAGACTTTGGTTTTCAGTTAAATGAGCCTTACTAAGGCTGTAAAATGCACTTCACCCTATCAAAACCAACTGTAACCTCTTCCCTTGATAAACAGCTCTGAAAGGCTCTGAAACACACATAATCATAGGCTAAAACCCACAAAAAATATCCTCTGTACCACACACATGCAGTGTAACAGCTTGATTTCATCATAACACTTAAATGCAATATTTTTCGGCACAGTGTTATATTAATATGATAAAGAGCAGCCAGCCAAAGAATAGCTGAAGAGCTGCAAAGTGATTTCAGAAATTGAAAAGCAATTTCAAATGTTTGGTAAGCATTAACTCACTCACTGCATCCTATCAAAACCAGCTGCTAGCCCATAATTCTAACCTTTCCCCTTTCAAAAATACAAGGCCTTGAAATCCTATATTAATGAGAAATGAATATGGTAATTGAAAGAGTAAATGCAATTATAAAAGAAACCTCCCACCATAGGAACCTGCCTCTTATTACATCAGCCATTACATCAGCCTCTTCTACTACAGTTGCTCTTTGAAACTGTACTCCCATGTAGGATACCTTGTATAGCTGGGCTGAGAAGCCGTCGGTTTCATACAATGTATTTTTCTGTACCACTCAGTGCCTGACCTCACTGAACAGCTCAGGGAATGGATGTGGGAACACTAAGGGATACAGGTGTGTTCGGAATGAGAACAGCTTTTATGACAGTAAACAAATGGAATGGCACCTAGAAAAACAGAATTATCTGGATATACATCTAGAATATATCTAGGTATAACTCACCCAGGTGAGCTGATAGCTCTTCCAGCCCCAATAATAACAATAATTCCATTGCAGCTGAAGTTTTTGTATGGGAGAGGAGGTCTTGCAGATGGCTCTTGGGTCCTGAAAGTGATTCTGATGGCAGTAATTGTTTAAAGGGGAGGGTTAGGTTGGATGTTAGGAAGCCCTTACCTCACAGAAAGGGTGACTAGACACTGGACTGAACTGCCCAGAGCAGTGGTAGAGTCCCCATCCCTGGAAGTATTTAAGGAAGACTTTAAGGATGTAGTCCTTAGTGCCCTGGTCTGGCTGATGTGGCGACATTAGGTCATGGGCTAGGTTTGATGAGCTCAGAGGTCTTTTCCAGCTTCAGTAATTCTGTGATTCTGTCTAAGATTTCTCATCTCCCTACTCAAAGATGCCTCCCTCTGGCTGTGCAGTAGACAACAGTGTGAAAGTAGAATTTATTTTCAAAAGCTTTTCCACATCTCAAGTGAATTCCTTAGGTTTCAGACAACTAGCTTAAGGAGTAGGCTGTCCCTCACCATTTGTACAAACAGCCCAAACCACTCAAGGTAGTGCAAAATGCAGACTTCATGCACTCCTCAGCCTGAAGCATTTGAAAGCCTTCTTTTTACTTCTCTAGCAAGTGCTTTTACCACCAGCTGCACTAGAACACGGTACTGCTGAAGGCACATCCCTATAAAGAAGAGATTCCATATTGTCTGGAACTTCTCCCAGCATCTCTTTTACCTACATATATCCCAGAGGATGCAACTCAATGAAGACACTTTCTTTATCAGAAGAATAAGAAGAGAGAATAGCTAATGTAGAGATTACACTATGGAATAACTGCCATACAGGTTTTTGAAAAAGCTTCTGGATGTCAGGTCAGCTTTCAGGTTCATTAGGTTTTAGGACTGCTATATGGCTTAAATAAGTTTAGAAACCTCAGCCATCATTTAAAGAAAACACAGTCAACTATGCTTTAAACAAGATTAAGGTAGCATCAAATATATATACACAGAATCACATAATTACTGAGGCTGGAAAAGACCTCTGAGATCATCAAGTCCAGCCTAGGACCTCACATCACCACATCAGCTAGACCATGGCACTAAGGGCCACATCCACTCTGTCCTTAAACACCTCCAGGGATGGTGACTCCACCACTGCCCTAGGCAGTCCATTCCAGGGGCTGATCACCCTGTATTCGAGGAAGGGTTTCCTAACATCCAGCCTAACCCTTTCCTGGTGCAGCTTCAGGCCTTTCCCTCTTGTCCTATAGTTGCCTGGGAGAAGAGCTCAACCCCCACCTGACTATACAACTCCCTGAAGGGAGGTTAGAGAGGGAAGCAATCCCTCCTGAGTCTCCTCTTCTCCAGGCTAAACAACCCCAGCTCCCTCAGCCTCTCCTCATCAGACTTTCCCTGTAGTCCCTTCACCAACCTTTTATTATTTGCAAATAATACCAGTTCAGAATTGTTCTTTGGTAGAACAAAAGTCTGCTGCCAAGGTCAGGCATGCAACATCTTCAGAAAAACAGATACTTTTCCCCTCATCTCCCTCTTCCCAAGATCCCCATGTCTTGACAATACCCATGCTGCTTTCAGAAACTGTATTTGCTAGTTCTTTTTGCTGTTGGTTTGGATTTTTTCATTTAATAGGAACAGACTAAATCATAGTCTAAATTTACATCATATTTTTTTCAACAATGAGTCAGATATGTAGGAATTGTTGAAAATAATCTGTTTCAATGCACTCTTCTTAACAGTCCATGATAAAACCACTCCCTCATAAGCCTGTATTCCCTTAACTGACACTCTTGGGGCCCATAAATCTGTTTCAGAGAGAAAAAAGTTTTTGTTGGTTTGTTTTCCAACCTCCATGGGTGCAGTATGATAATACTGGGTGGGAAATGCCTTCTGACAGTGTGAGTTGCCCCCCACTAAAGGTTTTTTTCCTCCAATAGAGCAGCAAGGTGCTGGTGCAGCTGGAGTCAGAGTAAGGATGAGTAACTTACTGTCATTGTAAGGCTTTGTGTTTCCACATGATAATTCTTTTGGTACCCATGGCCACTTTCAAGCACACTGAGTTGTTTGCACTGTGAAGACTTTCAAGATTTGAGCAGGCAGTGAGTGAACCCCCAACCATTCATACAGCACAACCTAGAACAAACCATCTGAGAAAGCTGGGAAATCTGGCCACCACTCTGCAAGCATTCAGAGAACTACGTAATTTTTCTTTCAATTCAGGAATCAAAACCTTTGATCTGCTCCTAACTACATGTTATCACGTATCCCTGTTATCCAAGAAATGAAATACCCTTCAGCATTTGTGCCTTTTACCTTTCTGATCTCTCACTCACATTCCTTGCAGTATGTGGGATATGGCTGAAAGCAGCGTAGCTGCCAGTTAGCCTGTATAAGCTTACCTCGGTGCTAGCACATAGTTATGGGCTCTGTAAAGCACTTCAAGATGTCTGGCTGTTAGAAACACCCTGTAGGAAAATGACGTTGTCATGATTTGTAAATTTGCAAACTTCACTGCTAAATATCCCAGCAATTATCAGCTTCATGCACTGCAATCTTAAATAATTGATTCCATTGATAAATAAAAATTTACTCCACAAATAAATGAAAAGACAAGGATGTTTAGAACTACAAAAGCTTCAGAAAACAAAATGAAGAAATTACATATAATGCAAAGTCAGTATTGTGTCAAGAGGATGACAACAACTATCACCATACTATTGCAACATTAGATAATATACTATAATATCTATATTATATAATATTGTGGTATTGCTACTATGGGAAAACTTTCTTCATCTGGTTTGGTTGTTTTCAACTGACGACATTCAAGAAGACAGGGCAGTGTTCGTAGCATATTTAACATTCATGCCAAGGCTGCACACAATGAACACAGATCAACTGCAGAGTTGATGGAACAATTTATACAAGGAAAGTTCTTTTGTTACAGGAGATGACAAAGTGAAGCTGCAAAAAACTGCAAGTGCTTGAAAAAAGCACATCAAATTCCATAAGATCTAAAGGATCCAAATCCATCACTGCTGAAGTTTCAGGAGATGGTTTAGTATTTCAGCGTTGTAGGGATGATGGTTGGACTTGATGATCTTCAAGGTCTTTTCTACCCTTGGTGATTCTATATTTTGAAAGTCCCTGCAGAATTTGTAAGAGGCACAGGCTCCAGTGCATGATAATTCAAAAATGAGCATCAATTTACTGCCTAACACTAAGAAGATGCCCCAATACCTTACAAAAGGAACAACCAAAGAGATGACATGTCAGACCATTCACAGTGACCTCTGCAGGTAAAAAGGACAAGGAAATAATCGACTCTTTGAACTGTGACAAGAGGCCTTTAATCACTTAGGTGCTTAACTTTATAGGGTGTAGCTAGTGTAAATTGCACATCAATATAATTTTTGCATCTATACTACACAGTGCTCCTGTAATCTGTTTTCTAACAGCACTTCCATTTTGTTCTACACATAGAATCACAGAATCATCAAGGTTGGAAAAGACCTTCAAGATCATCAAGTCCAACCATCCACCGTATGGCCCCCAACCATTGAAACATCCATCTCCTGAAACACCATGTCTGTCTGTTTGTTGAACCCTTCCAGGGATGGTGCCTCCAATCCCAATCTGGGCAGCCTGTTCCAAGACCTCTCCACTCTTTCTGGTGTGAAGTTTTCCTAAAATCCAACCTGAACCTCCTCTAGAACAGCTTGACCCCATTTCCTCCTATCGCTAGTCCCTAGGGAGGAGAGGCCAGTCCCCACCTCACTACAACCTCATTTTAGGTAGTTGGCGTAGTTCAAGTAGTGAGGTCTCCCCCTCAGCCTCCTCTTCTCCAGGCTGAACAGCCCCAGCTCCCTCAGCCTCCCATCAGAACCGTTCTCCAGACCTCTAATAACCAGCTCAGTTGTCCTTACCTGCACCCTCTCCAGCACTGCAATGCCCTTCCTGTACTGCGGTGCCAAACACTGCCCTCAGTACTCAATGTGCAGCCTCATCAGAGCTCACCAGTACAGGGTCAGGATCACATCCTTGGTCCTGCTGGACACACTATTGCTGAGGCAGATGTCTTAAAAAGAGTAATAGTAAAAGTATAGCTTTCCTAGGGGCAGGTTTCTTCCTAGGCGTAGTTAAATAATCAGCCTACAACAGTTAGCGTACGGTTGGAGGCCAACACTGCAATGTCTGCTTTATTCTTCCTTTCCTCCACCTTTTCCCGACATCACTGAAGGACAGTTCTGTACAAGGATGCTCCCTGTCAACATCTGAGGGAAAGGGAGAAAGTGTGTGGGAGAGCTGGTGGAATGGACATTCCTAAATCTAACCCAAGCAGAAAGCTGGGAAAAAAGCTTTGTAGCACCTCTGCATGGTTCAGGGTGGGGGCAGCAAGATTCTGAGATCATCTCCCTACTCACACATGCACTGGTAAGCAGAGGATAAGGTGGTTTTTATTCCCTCTTACTACCTCCACTTCCCTTTCTCTCTGCTAAATGCCCAGTGTAACTGACTTTTACTTCACCTCACCTCTTTCCAAACATTGATGAAGCTCTCCACGTTACAGTCAGACAAAGCCTAGATAACATCCAAGTAATAAAGATCAAGAGGATCATATTAATCATCCTGCATAACCTCCTAAAAAAGTAGATTATTGCTTGGATCAAGAGTGTGCATCTGAGGTCAGCCATACCCATTTACCACTTCTGGAGCAATCACGGAACAGACTTAAAGATGAAAAATGGGGATCAAACTAAAGACACGCTCCAGGAATGCACCCAATGGGCTCCAACCACTAACAGACACTCATTCCAAGTAATCACACAGAAAGGGGATCCCCTGATACAAGGAGAACGAGGCCAGAGGATGAAATAACTCCATGATGCAAGGATAAAAGAGCCAATATGGCCCTTCTGTTTTGCTCCATTCTGCCTTGGGTCACCCCATTTACACACAAGGCACATAAACAGCACACACCGATTCTCTTCTCCCAAGCACCTTTGTCAAGATACCTGCTGCCAGAACTGTTTTCAGAAGCTATTCTAAAACATAAAGAAAAAAGAACTAATATTTCATTTCATCAAGGTAATATTTTAACTGTTGAAAAGTTTTTGCTTCAAATTATTAAGGTGTATAAATCTATATGACAGCTTAATACATTACAACCTGTCCCATGGGTAAGAACAAAAGAAAATTCCTTCTTGCATTTAATTTATCAAACATTTAATAAGAATGTCATTACTTAACCCTCCCTACCTTATAACCATAAACAATAGCCTGCTTCCTCGTGCACATGTTGCCATAAGAGCAAAATCAAATGAATAACTTCAAGAAAAACATTTAATTCTTTTCCATAATTGCTTAATGGGACATAAATAAGCTCTTGGAAGTTCTGCAAGTCACTGAGTAATAGAAGTACAAGTTTTCAGCAAGAATGCATGGGATACTTACAGCTTTGCACTTCAGACCTACTCAAATCTTTAAGCCACACAACTATTCCAGAGTACTTTCGCCAAACAGGAAACCCTCAACACTGAATCACAGAGTCAGTAAACAAAAATAGCTTCTCTAATGCTGCCTTGATGCTGCTGCAGAGGTGATGATACAAGTATTTGTAATGAAGGATGGGAGAAGACACCTTAAGAGTGGGAAGAATTTCCAAGACCTGGAAGAACTGTGAGAATTTTGAGTGACTGGACTTGATGATCTTGAAGGTCTTTTCCAAGCTTGATGATTCTATGATATTCTGCATTACCCTAAGAGAAGAAACCCTCACAGCTCTGCACTATCAGCAAAAATGGCATCAACACCAAGCTTATATGACTCTTCCTGTACTCCAGAAGACTGGGTTTATATTGTCATGCTTTGTGTTTTAACACAAACATGCTCTGAAAATGGCTATGGCTTTTCTTGACAATATTTTTTTTTTAATTAATAAGTGAGCATTTACTGGAATAGATGCAAAAGCCATTCTATACTGACAGCAGGAGCTAGTTGTCCCTCTGTGCTAAACAAACATCTGCCACATCTGGAATATTATGTCCAGTTCTGGGCTCCTCCGTTCCAGAAGAACACAGAATTGTTTGAGAGAGTGCAGCACAGAGCCACAAAGCTGAAGAAAGCAGTGGAGCATCTCCCTGATGAGGAAAGGCTGAGGGACCTGGGTCTCTTTAGCTTGGATAGAATGAGACTGAGGGTGATGTCATTTATGTTTATAAATATGAAAGGGCAGGTGTCAGGAGGAAGGAGCCAGGGTCTTTTCAGTGGCATCCAATGACAAGACAAGGGGCAATGCCTGAAAACTGGAACATAGGAGGTTCCACACAAATATGAGAAAAAAAGCCTTGCTGGTGATGGTAATGGAGCACTGGAAGGGGCTGCCAAAGGAGGTTCTGGAATCCCCTTCACTGGAGATGTTTAAAACACACCGGGGCATGTTCCTGTGAGACTGGATCTAGAGGATCCTACTCTGGCAGGGAGATTGGACTGAATGATCTTTTGAGGTCCCTTCCAGTCCCTAACATTCTGCGAGTTTGTGATTCAAGACACCATAAACAAATAATAGAGAAAAAAATCTTAGAACATGGCTGCCCATAGTCCTGACCCTTTAGAGCTTCCATACACTACTGTATTTACAATAAAACATTTACGTAGGAGATCTTTTTATTCATTAAATAGCTTTAATAAAATATTCATTCCCACAGTATGACATAAGCAACAATCTCACATACAAGAACATTTGTGGTTAAATTGGCACATACCAATGATTCACACGTCATTTTCTCCCAGGAACTGTGAAAAAGTTGCTTTCTTAAATTAACCATATACCCACACCTTCCTTATGGCTTTCACAGGACTTTTGCTTAAATGTATTTTACACTTACAGGTCTATTTTTGAAAACATATTGCAACCTCATTTTCAAATACCTTGGTTTAACTTTGCACACATGTGACAGCCAGGCTAGCACAAGTGTAGAAGCTGGAAGAGAAAAGAGACTCTACTTGTAGAGACAGATAGAAACCATGCTGGTAGTGAAGATTTGAGTTGTCGTTACGCGATTGGAATCCCCGTCACTGAACCACACAATTCTTGAGGCTGAAAAAGATCTCTAAGATCACCAAGCCTAGCCTATGACCTAACATCAAATCAGTCAAAAAAGTCTAGATGAGTTCCATTTCTTCTTATGATTGTATTTAATCACTGTAATAGTCACTGGTATTAAATGCACAGAGAAATGAGAAGCAAAGCTCTAGGCTCATATTAAAAAGCAGACATGAATAAGACTGGTGTACAGAAATAAATGCAATATATTCTGGCACTGTTCTGTGAGGGGAAGTTATAAAAACTAAACGCTTGGCAAACAATCAGTTTTGTTGAAGTTCTCAGCTGTGTTCCCACATATCCCAGTAGAGCACTTGCTGTGGAACCCAGAGAAAGCTGTTCCCTGTGTCTAAATGAACTTCTGCTCTTCCGACATTGGGATTCCCTTTACAAAACCCAGATCTGGGGCTGATATGCTTGTGCACTTTTTTTGGGGTATCAGATCAGTTATCTAGAGCTATTAGTCTAACAAATTCAGTTCAAAAAAGTTTTCTAACATGGGAAAGAAAATCTCATCACATCCTATAATAATCAGTGACCAACTAAAGCCAAAGGACTGTAAGGGTTTGTGTTGTTCTTGTTGGTAATAAAAAGTGTAGCAACTGCTGGACTCTTCTTTAGTTTCATCTCAGCAAGTTCTAAGCATCAGAGGGTATTCATTGGTACTAAATTAAAACAGACTTCAGATCACCTGGAAAGTCAACATGCAGTTGATCCAAAATTAACTTTTGACATAATAGCTGAATTTTTACTCATTCCTAGAGTGAGGAAACTGAAGTCAAAGCTTTCTAAGCACAGGTTTTACAGAGCTACTCTTAAGCAAAGCCTACAAACAGGAGAGAGGTCTATGATAAATCAATCTCAGCAAAGGGCTGAACTTGATGTAGAACAAACTGAGTGGTTAAAGAATTCATTTTCATGCCTTCATGCCTCAGTGTTAGCCCTGATAAAAATAGAGTCAAGCTGAGAGCTCCCTATTCATCAAATTGATGTAAAACTCATATTTCCCCCTTTTATGTCCATGTTGGTTGTTAAATCATCATGGTTAAGCCAGAAGCCTTTTCTCTTAGTTAATTTCCAAGCACGTAGCACCTTGTGAAAACTTCCTGTAGTGGCCAGGCCCAAACCATACCCTGTGATGCCAGTCTGTTAGTGGTGAACTGCTGAGAAAGACCCATTTCTTACCCATGGAACCCTCCCTGGGTTCTTGGTCACAAAAGCAAGAAGAAAGGAGAACTCATGGAAACCTTAAAATCAGGAAGAGTGAAGTATGCCCCAGCAGGTTATTCTTTTACATAAGAAGTACAGAATCTTATGTTTTACAGACTTTTGCAAAGGAAAAAGGGGATTCTAATAAACTTTTGGGACAAAGAAGCCAGTGCCAACAAACCCCATGTGAAAATGCCGGTTAACACAAGACCTTTCTTGTTGGAACTGTGACGTGCAACAGCCGATTGCTTTAAAAACTGCTCTCATCAATAGGTTCCTAGATTGTTAACCATGAAATTTAGTGGCTGAATAACTAATGCTTTGAACCTTGAAGAGTTCTTTGGCTCAAGAAATTTAAATAAGTGTGTGTGGGGAATATCCATATTGCCAGAAGCAGCAGGAGGAAGCCATTACTGTTACTTACACAATCTATTCTTGCTGAGAATGTTGCCCAATATAATTTACAAAATTTCTGCTGGAAATGCATTAGCAACTGAACAGCAAGCAGTTTTGAAGGGCTAAATAATAAAAATAAAAAAACAAAACCCAAAATAAATTTAAAACCTAGCTTCCAAGCTTCAAATGTTATTGAATGTCAGCTGTAATCCCTGCAGTCAGCAATCTATAACCTTCTAAATTCCAAAGAACGCTTTTTGTAAGGCATAGATTTCACCCTGATGGTAGTTTGAGAAACTTCTTATGGATCACTTAAATCAAGTGCAACAATTAGTTCTGATGCTAAACTATCCTTCCAGTCAAATGAACAGAGTGCATGAACTATCCACACCAATGCACGGGTGCATGTGTGTGCCTGTACCTTCATGTGGGTGCACACACACAGAGCATAAAGGGCAATTTCCAGGCTGTGTTTTGTTTGGTAGTGAAACAGATTCCCTGCTCTCAAGTGCTTAGTTAAACCTTTTCATTGTTTCAGGATCTTTCATAGCCAGTTGTGTTCTTTACATTTTAAAACAATGAGAAGAGTAGAATGGGTTTTCCCAGTACAAACACAATGCTTCCCTGCTTCTTTTGTAAGCGGATCGCTCTCCTCTTTTTATTTCTTTTTTTCAGTTTTTATTGGAAGTTCTTCTAGCACAAAAGGTCTGCACTCTGAGAAAATAAAAGCTTGTCTCTGCCTTCTCACAGAAAATATTCAAGAGGGTACTAGAATCAAGAAACTCTTCAAGGTGGATCTCATTAGTTTTCCTACTAATCTCACCCTCAAAGGATAATGGTGCTGCCAGCCCTGCCTTTCTGGGGAAACCCCAGCAGCTGGACTGTTTCTCAGCCCCAACAAGCTAGTCCATCTCCTTTAACCAGAAGGAACATGGCATACAACAACCTGCTTTAACATGAGGCTATGCCCTGTGTCACATAAGGTTAATATCCCTGTTGTCTTTTACCTTTACAGTCTATATGCAGTTGGATTCCCTTGTTGCAAGCTCAGGAAAGAGAGGAAATTCACTGGTTTACAATCTTGTGAAACCTGTGGACACCACAAGAATGGAGGTCAATATCCTGTCAGCTTATGATACCGCATTTCATTGCGCTGTATATATGATTCTGAGTATAACAGAAGAATTAAACTTTCATCCCTGGTAGCAAAGTAATATTCTGATAGTTGAACAACTCATAAAAGTTGTGGTTAAGAGTCCAACCAACAATTACAGATAACAGCACAAGTTTCCCCACACCAGGCTGGCTAATAGCTGCTATCTGTTCAACTCATCATATTTGTTCAGTTCTGAGCTAGCTGATGAATATCCCAGTAGCTGTGGTTCACACGGAGAATCTGGAGTCACAGGCTGTGTAACATAAGAGCTCCTCACTCAGGGCAAAGGAGTCAGTACTCTGAGGGTGCCTGTCCATCACTGCAGACATGGCCCAGCAGTCTGAGGGCTATCCAAGATGTTGAGATTCTGCTTCTCTAGACTGTGTTTGTTACACTGGCTCTGCACATTGTCCATTGCATAAATCAAAACCAAAGCAACTGCAGTGTACACACAAAACATAAGACCTTCAATGATATTGCTGGTTTAACAGAGGGTTCAATGCTTTCCTAGAGATCATGCCATTTGGGATTTTCAAATGTGTTATGCTGCCCCATATTTTGCATATTTCCACTCTGCCTCTTTGAAAAGAGATCCTTCATTATGTTTTACATATATATATATTTAATCTACTACACAGTGCTGAGACTGCTTCCTCTTGGTGACACACATCAATCCATTTCTTTCCCTGATGTGTTCAAGCAATCGCATACTGGGATACAACAACAAGCAGATTTGGAGATTCAGTTAGGGAGATGGAAATCCCATGCCAACTGTATCTGTTAGATATTCTGGGATTTTTTAAAGGACATTCTAGAATATTTCCTTTAGAATTCCACTTGGGGAAATACTAATGGGACACATGAATCTGAATTTTCTCCCTTTCAAGTTAGATTGTTGTCCTATTTGAGACAAAATGCCCTCATAATGACACAGTACAAACAGCATGTGTGCAGTCAAATTCACCTCATGTGCTGAAAGCCAGAGAGCTGACAGTAACTGTGGGCTAAAACAGAGGCAAAGTCAGCATTCCTGTAGTAACAGGCATCTAACAACCTTTCCTATGAGCCTTCAAACCCTACCCTGTCCTATCCCATAGCACGTGCATTCCTCTTTGTTCTAGTTTCACTTTCCTCACAGGGCAAGATGTACATTTGTCAACTCCAGGAACTTGCTCCCCTCACCCTCATCTACTTTCAGGCAACACAAAGGAGAGACCAAAACAAGACTCATTCACCTAACTTTTCAGGAGCACGCAGGTAGATACTCTACTTAGACCCCCCCATCCCCTATGCAGACTAAGTCCTGTGTGGTCCTCACTGACCACTGTGAATTTCTATACAATGGCACCTATTCTGAGAGTAGGATGTGATATTTTTACATGAGAAAGACTGATTAGGTTTATCTTACCCTGTATGTACATTTTCTGTCAAATACTATTGAAACATCCTTTGAAACAATTTTTAGATAGAGATAATAATACAAAACCTAATAGAAATGGTGTGCAGAAAACTAGTCAGGGTACAGAAGATGGGAATCTGGTCCCAGAGACAAGTAAAAGCTGCTACAGGATACAGGAGTCTTATAGATGGTGAAAGGTGCAAGGAAGATGTCCTGTTACCTTCCACAATACAGTTTTGCAGCACACTAGGTGTGTTGCCCAGGCTGCATACACATCAGTCCTGTACCTAACCCCACCTTTCTATGAAGATCATCCAATGGTCCTAAGGAAAAGAGGCTTAGCCTTCAAATCAGAGGTCAAACATGATCCACATTCCTCCCCAAACTAATTTGGTGAGAGCAATATCCTGTAATGAATAAGCAAGTTCAGTCCAGATCATCAACAACTACATTGGTATCTGACATGTAATGGGGGTCAATCCATCAGTGGAATGTGCATAGTGGAGGACTATTCCACCCACAGGCACTACAGATGTTACTGTTACAGAAGCACAGAATATTAGTGGTTGGAAGGGACCTCAAAAGATCATCTAGTCCATCTCCTCTACCAGAGCAGGATCACTGACAGCAGGTCACACATTGGAACATGTCCAGGCTAGTTTTGCGTGTCTCCAGAGCAGGAGACTCCACAGCCTCTTCATGCAGCCTGTTCCAAGGCTATGTCACTGTCACAGTAAAAGGTTTGTGCTTATGCTTATGTGGAAGCTCCTCTGCTCCAGCTTGTACCTGCTGGCCCTTGTCCTACCTTTGTACACCACTGAAACAGAGCCTGGCTCTTCCCCCTGACACCAGCCCTTTCCATATTTATTAACATTGATGAGGTTCTCTCTCAGTCTCCTCTTCTCCAGGCTGAAAAGGCCTAGCACTCTCAGTCTTTCCTCAACAGAGAGATGCTCCACTCCCTTCATCATCTTTGTGGCTCATAATGTAAAAGACACTACAAGCAGGACTGATCTGTCAAGGGGCAGTTTAGCTTATCAGTCACACCTCGATAAGTATAAACCCAAAAATATGGTACCCTCTGGGATCTTTGAGGTGTTAAGGCTTACAAAATTGATTCCTTCTTTCCTAGGTTGAGCTTTTTCTCCATGGGCTATGTTAGGCAGATCAGTACATCACATGTAGAGCTACATCACAAGAGCAGAAAACACTGCTAAGTCATGGTGAATCTCTGCCCTTATTACTCCATACAGGGCAACTGAAAGCACCTCATTTTAGTTCTTTCCGTTCCATCACAGCTTTTGAATATAACTGAACTCAACCATTATGCCAGGAGATGCCATGAGCTGAGGCAGACATGCAAATAATTATAGAACCTTTAAGATCATCAATTCCAACCTTTTCCTAGCCCTATAAGCATTACTAAACCTTGTCCCCCAACAAAACATCTACCCTTCTCTTAAACAACATCAAGACTGGGACTCAACTCCCTCCCTGGGCCAGCTATTCCAGTACCTGACAATCCTTCCAGTAAAGAAATTCTTCCTGATATACAACCTGAACCTCCCCCGGTGTAGTTGTAGAGAGTAGGCTGTCCCTCAACCTCCTTCTTCTCCAGGCTAAAGCAGGTTGTCTGTGGTGCACAGGATGGAAGGAAACAGGAATAGAAGAGCTCCAGTACTTCTCTTATTAGGATCATAGAATCACAGAATGACCCCAGTTGGAAGGGACCTCCAAAGGCCATTGAGTCCAAACCCCCTGAAGTGAGAAAGGACATCCTCAAACAGATTAGGTTGCCCAGAGCCTTGCCCAGCTTCACCTTGAATATTTCCAGGGGAAGGGGCCTCGACTCCCTACCTGGGCAACCTGTTCAACCACCCTCCTGCTAAAGATCATCTTCTAGTCATCCAATTTCAATGTCCTTGAATGTGAAACCATTGCCCCTCATCCTATCTCCACAAGCCTTCTTAAACAGTCCCTCTGCAGCCTTCTTGTAGCACTCTTCAGGTACTGGAATGTTAAGTGTCTTTGCTTTTACGAGAGGGGGACTGGCAGTGAAGAAGAGTTGACACTACTGTTTGAAAGCCAGTCCATTTGCCTCTACTAGCTAGCAGAGTACACTGTTGCTACAGTGATGCTTAAGTCACAGGAACCCAATTCAGTGAGTGAAAACCCTCATCTCTCATCAATTCAAGAGGCATTTAATGGTGCCTGATCTACACAGGCAGAGTGCACCCAGAACTGCAGTCCTTCCTACAGCAGATAAAAATTTAACTAGCGTTGCTGAGGTCTCTGAGCCTGGCCTTACATCCCTCTGGCTGGAATCACCTAGCAGGTATTTTATGCATGAAAGCTAATCCAAAGGCCTGACTTGCAGCTCACTGAATACTGAATGTATAGCAGGAACAGGTGTTGCTCTTGTAAACAGATAAGTATATGCTGATCCTACAGCTACAGTGTTTAGGGTGAGCTCTTGGTAGTTCTAGGAGAACAGAGAACCACAGAAAGTTAGGGGTTGGAAGGGAGCTCGAACATCACCAAGAATACAGGTTATTCAGATTATTCTTTTAAGAATCATAAGAATTAGTTTTTCTTGTGTAGCCTTGTATTTTTAATAGTAGGAAGACATTAAAGTCAGCCCCAAAGGACCCAGACAGTCACAACCTAACCTTTCTAAAGCTTGACTTTGTAACAGTAAAAACAATGGAGTGCAGAAAATAAACCAAGGATTTAGCACTAATTTAGATGCTCAAATCAGATCCTTGAAGTTTGTTCCCAGAATTTCAGATCCAATTTATTAGGACCAAACACACTCTGTGAATCTGTGTTTCACAGTCTAAGGATCAAAACCAACCATTTACTTCTTTTGAACAAATTACTTACCAGCTGTACAACTAAATGCAAACATAAATTAGGCAAAGAATTTATGCAGAGAGGTGTGGCAGACCCTATACACAGAAAATTATTAATTTAATGGGTTGGAAAACAGAGCAGAAAATAAGCTACTCGACATTAATAGCCCTCACAAACTTGGAACCATATGCACTAACTGCATTGTTCGCTTACCTCAATGGCTGTAGCTAACTGGAGTGTAAAGACCAGAAGATGTTCAGTTCTAGCTCAGTGATCTTGCTGCCAAAATACAAGCCTTTGATTACTATATTTACTATTTTATAACTCCTAGGTCTGTTTTATGCAAAATAAATCCTAGTCGACTTCATTGACCCAAATCCCATTTGCAGCTAACCATCATTAGTAACATTATGGGATGTTCACTTTCTACTGCAGTAAAAACAACCAACCAAAGAAAACCCCACACAAATCCTTTAGGGTAAAGCTCACCAATTAAAAAGTAGCATATTAAACTTCTTAAAACTTTTGTAATCTGCACTATAAAAGCACATTTTATGTTAGTAGATAATTTAGCATCCATAATCTAATTAAATGAAGGGAGTGACAACTGTATTTTCTACGTAAATGAAACATCAGTAACAGATAATGTACGTGCTTAAGACACTGGAATCCCATCAAAAAAGTTGTTAGAAACACTTGCCCTTATCATAAATCCAACTAACATTATGGGCTAATTTCTGCTGCCTTACTGACATCTCTTCAACAAGGGACTACATACCAGGGCAAGAATCACCTAATTATTGGGGCTGGAAAAGTCCTCTGAGCTCATGCAGCCCAGCCCATGACCTAACATCACCACATCAGCCAGACCAGGGCACTAAGGCTACAGCCAGTCTGTCCTTCAACACCTCTAGGGATGGAGGCTCGACCACTGCCCTGGGCGGTCTATTCCAGGGTCTGATCTCCCTTTATGTGATAAAGGGCGTCCTAACATCCAACATAACTTTCCTCTGGTGCAGTTTCAGGCCCTGCCCTCTTGCCCTGTCAATAGTTGCCTAAGAGAAAAGCCTGTCCCCCATCTGACTACAACCTCCCTTCAGGGACTTGTAGAATGAGCGAGACAAAACTGTTGGAATATTTTTGCTGAAGTAAAACAAACAAACAAACAAACATCTTCCTGGTGCTGCGCAGGAAACTGGATCACCTTTGAAACTTCAATTAATGTCACCCTCAACTCCATGGTGACAGTTATTTCAAAACGTATAAAGCAGCTACAGGAGGACTTCATGCTGGCTCTCAGACGAAAAAAAAGAAAGAAATTGAACTGTCATATTTCCATCGATACAGAACATCAGAATCCTAAGCAATGAGCCAGGATTTATCATGATGACAGAAAACAAGCCAAGTAAAAGACAATCTTTCCTACACGGACTATCATGGTCACTTTATTACAAGCACAAGAACCTTTGGAAAATATGGAAATAAAGAAGGAACACATGTCATGTTCATTTTGGATGTTTCCATTCTGCATGGGGATGCAACAGGTGAGGAGTCAATCCAGCATCTGTCCTCAGTTGCACTCACAGCAACTGCTCTGTTGCTCCTTGCAAGACCCGTCCCTCTTTTAAAGCAGTTGTTTTGTTTTGCCCAACCATCCTGGATTAGGGTTACTGGGAGAGCCCATGGTGCTGATGGCAGTACTGGCACCACATCTGCAGTCACAGCCTGTGCCTGAGGTACCTTGCAGAGCTGTGGGACACCCGTGTGATCGGAACTTTTCCGGTGCTCTGCTGCCACTTCTTTTCAGTCATTTTACTGATGAGGAAACAGCTTAGGAAAATCAATGGGTTTAAATTATATCTTTATGCACTGCATATACAAACCCACTGCCAACACCGGAATACTTCCTCTGTGACTAAAAATCAATCTTTCTGATGTTCCTACTCCTTAAGCATTTTCAGAAAAAAATTTATGTAAAGCTTTTCCCCTGCCCCCAGCTGCATCTGTTTGCTTTGTTCAGGCTTTCTTCAGGTTTCCTGCTCAAGAGACTAGTTTTATCTAAAAGGTCAATTCATTCAGCGGGGCACCAAGCAGAATTGAATATAATTATCCCAATCTTTACTGTGTAGAATTCATGCTTGAATTCATTCAAAAAATAGCAAGCAGTATAATTAACTCAGAGCCCAACCAAACCTATTGAGAATGCCTCAGGTATCATACAGTCCCACTTACAATAGAACATTTTCATTTAAGGACATTGTACATATTAACCCTAGTCAGCATCCAATTACTCGGAATAAGTGAATTCTCTGTTTCAGGAATGTAATTTGAAAATGTTGTCATGCAATCTGAGGTAAAAGGTCTTTTTTCATTAATCTAGCTCTCATTAAACTGGAAGCCTGTAGGATATTTCAAATCCATTAGATTTAAATGCAGGTGATTACAATTCTGTTGCACATAAGACAACAGAAATGTCTTTCATAAAACACTGTGGAGTTTCAAGGAGTTGATGAGCTTGTGAATTGCATCAGAGCTACAAAAATAAAGTAAAATTACTATCTGACCAGAAAAGGCATGGTTATTGTTAACCTGACAGTGACATATAAACTATATGATCCTGCTCTGGTAGGGGGGTTGGACTAGCTGATCTTTTGAGGTCCCTTCCCAGCCCCTGACATTCTGTGATTAAATTTGTTTTTATATGCAGATGACTTCAAGAGAGCAGGAACACTTCAGTTAGTTGAAAAGTCTATATAAGCATCCCAACATTTTCATGCAAATTCCTCCTATTCCTCAAATGCGCAAAGCTGTGATACATGGATGGGTATTGTAGGAATTTTGTGCATGATCTCACCTAGAAATATCTGAACAATTTTTCTTTTAGAAATCTAGAAACTCAAGTTCTTTGTTTAGAGAAAACATGAGTAATCCAGATTGTGAAGGCACCAAGATTAACATGACAGTCTCCTTTATAGTTGCAATTCTAATGGAAGGAGTTAATTTCAGCTCAGAATATGTAATATTTACCCACCACCATGAATTCCCTTCTAAACACCATCTACAGAACACCCCAGAACTAAAGGCAGGTTGCTTTCCTCATCCACCTTGGGCAAAGGACAACAAATCTCTAAGACCATGGTTTTACTATTATAATTCAAATTGGTTTATCTTGTTCTAACAGGCTCTGTACATACATGCAAAACATCAGGAACACTTTGAGATGTGGGACATGCTGAACATATATGGTGCTAACGTTCACTTCTGCCATTCTCCTTTGAGTCATCTTGAGACTGCAGAGAAAACACAGCATGTGGCAACTCAAACTGTTTGCACATGAGATGGCACAGCATAGTGAATCGCCTTGGACTGTGAACTCTGTAACTTCCCCAAAGCCACCGAATCACAGAATTATTGAGGCTGGAAAAGACCTCTGAGCTCATCCAGCCCAGCCTATGACCCAACATCACCACATCAAACAGACCAGGGCACTAAGAGCCACAGCCAGTCTGTCCTTAAACACCTCCAGGGATGAGGATTCCACCACTACCTTGAGCAGTCCATTCCAGGGTCTGATCACCTTTTATTCAAGGAAGGGCTTCCTAACATCCAACCTAATCCTCTCCTGGTGGAGCTTCAGACCCTGCCCTCTCATCCTGTCTCTAGTTGCCTAAGAGAAGAGCCTGTCCCCCACCTGACTACAACCTCCCCTCAAGGAGTTGTAGAGAGTGATAAGGTCCCCCCCCCAGAGCCTCCTCTTCTCCAGGCTAAACAACTCCAGCTCCCTCAGCCTGTCCTCATGAGACTTTCCCCCCAGTCCCTTCACCAGCCTTGTTGCTCCTCTGCACCCACGCCAGCACCTCAGTCTCTTTCTTGAAGCAAGGATGCCATCAGCCTTTTGTGCAACCAGGGCACACTGCTGGCTCATATTCAGCTGGTTGTCAGTCAATACTACCAGGTCCCTCTCTACCAGGTCATTCAGTTCTTGACTTACTTTGCTCTGTCCTTTTCTGCCTCTGTTTCTCTTCCATTAAATATTAAAAGATGTTTTTAAAAGGAACAATTAGCAAATTGCCTCTCTCTATAAAGGCCAGGTTGTTCAGATATCCACCAGGCACATACATCTATCTCCCCATTCACCTATTATTTAGTGCACAGCATCCTACAGGTATGGAGTCACAGGCGCCCCAGCAGTACTAGCTCAGAAGCCACTACTACAGAAGTTGCCACCGTCTATCTTCCTTCAGATGTGGAAGCACGTAATTGCCAGTCATGTGCAACACAAAACAAGGCACTGCTGTGTTGGAAAGCTTATCATATAGGGGTAAAATAGTGTGGCAACCTGAATGCAGAGACACAGACAAAAAGCTGCAAAGACTCCCACTAGAAAACTGAACTTAATATTCCAGGTGCAGCCACATCAGGGCAGAGTAGAGGAAGAGAAGAACCTCTCTTGACCTACATACCTGTTTGCTGGTACTTTTAAGGGTCAATGAACAATTCTTAGTAAGGCTAAGGAATAAATATCTCTTAATAACTAAACAATGTCCAATTATCAGGTCATTCTTGAGGATTCAAATCTTGTCTACAATGTCCACTAACATTCTTATCTTAAAATATAGAAAAATAAATACTTCATTTTTCTTTCAAAATCTGCTTTCTCCCTATTCATTGACTCTGTCTGACTATCAATCTGGAATGTGAAGTAGATGATGCTTTCACAAAACACTTCAAAAACACAGGTTTCCTGAACTTCTGTTCTCATTACTTGTTTCAACCAGAAAACAAGGACATTTGTCTGAATTCTGCCAAAAGTTTGCATCCTGTTCAAATCTCCAAGAAAAAAACAATCCAACCCCTAAAAGATGCTGCTCCTTCAACTCCTCCTCTGCTTGTTCGGTTTGCAGACCTACTACATAGTTGGTTCCTGCATAAAACAGTAATTCTTCTCCCCTCAATCCACCCACAACTGTCCTTATAGCCACCTCTGCTTATGATGTATTGCACAGAACTGCATAATAACATAAATCCCAACGACTATCACCTTCTGACGTGGCACTACAACTTCTTTGTCACACACTATCAGAAGTCAGCCTGCAACCTGGAGCCAGCCTAAATTACCCAGCCAGCAAGGGAGCAGTATTTTACAGAAGCATTTATTACATTTTTTTAAGTGAAGAAGACAGATGTGTTCCCACTGAGATCCACACAGTTCCTGTAAACATCTCAGCTACGTTTTTTTTCGTACGAGCCTATTCACGAAGGGGATTTATGGGTGCAGGTTAACCCTTTCACTGGGCACAATCATAAATCATATGGACCCGTATGCACACATATATTACATATTGTATCTGCAACTGTCTCAAGCTTCCAACCCAAATGGTTTGCAGCATGGAATCTCTTAGCTAATTATTCATTTTCAGGGGTAAACGACTACACAATTGACAAACAAAAAGCTATTCCAAGTAGATCTTTCTTCCTAGTTCTTACAAAGCAGCAATATTTCACATGATGCTGCAAAAACTCGCAGATTAATCTATGAGAGATGATTGTTATTAAAAGATATTTTACATTTCAAATTGAAAGGTATCTTAAAAAATAACACAGTGAGTCACACATGTGATTCAGCAATAGAAACCTAAAAACATAGACAAAGAAAAATAAATCTGGTATATTTTTAGAAAATAAGAACCAAGGATGTCAATAAATGCAGTGGCTAGATGAAGTCATAGCTTAAGTGAAGTCAAAGAACTTAAAAGAGGACAAGATTTCACCCAGAATAACTGCACTAAAGATGGAAAGAAATAAAGACTGCAGTGAGATGGCTGTTACAGACAAGAAGATACGCTAGAAGTCCCAGCAGAACCAGGGCTGAGGGGAAGATCCACCTGCTGCTCTCCAGTCACACTAGTGTTTGAGCCTTTGTTTGTACAGTTCTTGTTTGAGTTGCTGCTGATTGTGCTACTTTCAAACAACAAAATCATCAGGTATTCCCACAGTTCAAATTGTCCAAGAAACAAAATGCAAGATCAGGTTACAGAGATGGACAGAACTAACTTGTGAGTTGGCTTTTTTCCTCAGCAGAGAATCCCTACAAGCCAGAAGCTAGGGAAATTGGCAGCCAGGGACAAACTTGAAAGAAAAGAAAAAAACCCAAGGCTGCATGAAAACTCTACCCCATTTACTTTCTCTGGGATGTTGCCTGAAATAAGTACACTGAAATATATTCAGAGGTGTTCAGACAGATGGTCTTAATTCCAATCTTTGACATGTTTCCCCTCTCTGATCGAATGGTTCAGACATGCACCTGAAACAGAAATGCTTTTTCTACCAAAATACAAATGTAGGTTTTATTATAGAATGGTTGGAGTTGGAAGGATCTTTTGAAGATCATGCAGTCCAAATCCCCTGCTATGAGCTGACGTGTCTCACTAGATCAGGTTGCTCACGCCCCATCGAGACTGTTTTTCACTATAGTCATCACTGTATGCTGGGACATAGAAACAATTCCAGCACTGGATTATTGCACTGCACATAATCACGCGTTAAAAGTGCTTCATCTTTGAAAGCTATGAGATAGAGTTGACTTCATTTTTTTTTCTCTGATGTCAAGAATAAAGTGTTTCTTTGAGTTACTACTCTACACCATACTATCTTTCTCAGAAGCACAGAACTCTATATAGCAACGCTATAAGGAACATTGCATTTTCATAGGTTAAGGCAAGGTAACAAACATGGTTTAGCATTATTTGTCTTAGTAAATGTTAATGCAAATATCATCTAGCTACCTGTTGCCTCAAAACTTGTTTGACTTAACCTAGTATGAACAGATAGGAGCTGCAAAACCAGGAGACAAATTCTTTATGTACAGTTGTACAATATATTCACAGTAAATCACAGAATCATAGAATGAATTGGATTGAAAGGGACCTACAAAGGTCATCTACTCCAATTCTCTGCAAAAAAAATAGGGCCATCACTCACCGGACCAGATTGCTCAGATCCCCTACAGTCTGACCCAGAGTGGCTACAAGGATGGGGCCTCCACCACCTCTCTGGACACTCTGTTCCAGGGATCCAACACCATCAGATTAAAGGCGTTTTTCCTGATGTCCAGCCTAAAGCATTTTCCAGCTTCAAACCATAACACACATCACAACTGGAATATTGTGTCCAGTTCTGGGCCCTTCAGTTCTAGAAGAACAAGGGATTGCTTGAAAGAACCCAGCACAGAGCCACAAAGATGATGGAGTGGAACATCTCCCTGATGAGGAAAGGCTGAGGGAACTGGGTCTATTCATCTTGGAGAAGAGTGAGGGGTGACCTCATTAATGTTTAAAAATATGGAAAGGGTGAGTATCAGGAGAATGCAGGCAGGATCTGCTCAGTGATGTCCAAACAGGGGACAATATTGGGCCCAATGCTGTTTAATATCTTCATAAAAGATCTGGACGCTGGGATCAAGAGTACCCTGATGAAGTTTGCTGGTGACATCAAACTGAGTGGGGAAATTGGCACTCCTGAAGGGAGACCCACCCTCCCTCCAGGGAGATTTGGACAGGCTGTTGTAGTGGACCAGCAGGAACCTCATGAAGTTAAATGAGGAAAAGTGCAGGGTCTTGCACCTGGGAATGCACAATCCTCAAATAAGGTTCCATCTGGCTGGAGAGTAGCCCTGTAGAGGGGGACCTGGGGTATTGGTGGATAGCAAACTCAGCATGAGCAGAGTGCTGCTGCAGCAAAGAGGGCAAACAAGATGCTGGGCTACATTAGCAAGGGCATCACCAGCAGAAATAAAGCTGTTATCTTGCCACTCTACTCAGGGCTGGCCAGACCACACCTTAAGTACTGCATTCAATTTTGGTCCCTGCTATACAAAAAAGATGCAGATAGACTGGAGAGGGTTCAGAGAAGGGCAACCAGGATGGTCCAGGGATTGGAAGACCTCCCATATGAATCAAGGCTGAGTGAACTGGGTCTGTTCAGCCTTGAGAAGAGAAGGCTTGGGGGGTAGAGGGACATGAGTATGGAGACGACAACATAATTATGATGATCCAATCCATCAAGGGAGTCTATCAGGAGGATAGAGAGTCCTTTTTCAGAAGGAGTCATGTAGAAAGGACAAGGGGTAATGGTTACAAGTTGCTCCAGGAGAGATTCTGACTGGATTCAAGAGGAAACTTTTTCACTCTGAGAACCATTAGACAAGTGAAATGGTCTTCCAAGGGAAGTGATGGATTGCTCAACTTTAGACAATTGTAAAGCTCAGCTTGAAAGGGTTTTGGGCCAGCTCATTTAAACTGGATCTTGCTTTAAGAGGTTGGACTAGATGATCCCTGAGGTTCCTTCCAACCCACAAACATGTGAACAGTGGCAATAGGTACAAGCTGGAGCAGAGGAGGTTCCACATAAACACAAGTTTTTCTCTATGAGGGTGACAGAGCCCTGGAACAGGCTGTCCAGAGAGGCTATGGGGTCTCCTGCTCTGGAGACTTTCAAAACCCACCTGGACACAGCCCTGTATGACCTGCTGTAGGTGATCCTGCTCTGGCAGAAGGGCTGGAGTAGATGAACTTTTGAGGCCCCTTCCAACCCCTAACTTTCTGTGATTATCTGATAATCTTCTGTAGTACTGAGTAAAACAATCAACTGCCTCTAACCAGTGGGAGAACTTAGCCTTACGGGACTGGGATGACCAAAGTGCAGATCTCCAGTTGGGGGAGGAAAGAATTCCAAAGCTTTAATACCTGTTGTAAGGCAGTATGGTTCCAGTCAGGGAGAGGGAAGCATGTCTCTGAATGCTCAGTTTGAACTCATAGCTAGAGAGAATTGCTATCTACTGCCAGGAAGCTGCACACAAAGTAAATAACATAGAAAAAAAAAATATAGATTGCATAGATGATTCTGAGAACTTACTGAGAAGATTCAAAGAACGGAAGATTGTAGATTGACTTTGGGGAGTCATGGAACAGCAATAAGACATGAATTTAGAAATCTGGATGCTAAATTGGAAGCAATGCAGGTAATACTCAATATTAGGAAAAAACAGTGTTCTGGAAAAATGGTGATCAGTCACAGATGCGTTATTTTGTCTCCTTTATACAGACAATGCACATCCCACAAATGTTTCAGCTGATGTGCATCAAACACACAAACACCTCAGTTTATGTAAAAAAAAAAAAGAGAACATGAGTCAGGTCTGAAAACACTGAAGCAGGATACCATGAAATTGAGAAAGACTCAAAGAAACGGGTAAAAGGCATGTTGTGAATGAAGCTGGTAGCTTGTAAGGGCTTATCACTCTGTCATATGATAAAGAAGCACTACTGGATACTACTGACATTTAGATAGACCAGTGACATCCAGTTGAGATGATCTTGGAGCAACAGAGACTCCACTTATCAGCCTAATAACACTATTTTGCATAGTTTTTGTGAAACAAAATAAAAAAATACACTATGAAGTTCATTAGCAGGAGGGTGGTTGAACACTGGAACAGGTTGCCCCATAGCGCACATCATCCCCAGATTCAAGGTGAGGCTGGACCTCTGGGGGATCTGATCTTGTTGAGGATGTCCATGCTCCCTGCAGGGGTGTTGGACTAGATGCCCTTTGGATGTCCCCTCCAACCCAGGCTAGTCTATGATTCTATGATATTCTTTTTCTACAGAATATTACTTATGTGTAGACAAAAAGGCACTGCTTTCTAGAGACATACTATTTCCAAATTAATTCAGGAAGTTTTCCATGATGTTGATTTTATTTTTCACAGGAAATAAAACCAGATGCATAGCTTGAGATTTTTTTTTATGCTGAATTTCAGAGAGTACATAATACCTCATTTTTTTTGCTCAAAGTAAGGCCACGTAATTCCTTGAAAAGGTGGCAACAGACTATTTTGTATTCGTTCTTTAGCATCTACCTGAACCTTCTAATAAAGCAGTTTGTACAGTGGAATTGTGTTAAAGTGTAATCTCTTCCATGCAGACAGAATAGCTACTACAATTTTAGTAGAAAACTTGATCAAATCTTCTTTCTCTAAAATATTATTCAAAGATGCAGATCTACCCACATTGGCAGAAAGCTGCTATTTGCATCTCCATACTCAGTGACTACTCAGAAAAGCTCATTAAAGACAATAATGATTGCACTTTAATTGAGAGAAACAGCACTGTATGGTGAATGCAGCTGTTCTGCAATAAAGTTCAGAAGAACAGAAATCTAACCAATAAAATTTGGGATTGAAGTTGTTCTTTTGCAGTTGACCAGACAAAAAGGCAGAAAAAATGGCATTGTAATTAAGAATTTGCAAAACTTTGTGAAAAAAGGGAGACTGTAAAAATGAACTCCTCTTTGTAGCGTATTTTCAAGCGGTTCCTCCCCACACAGAAAGACCAATTCCTTTGGAGGAAAGAGGGTCATTTGTCTAATTTTTCAGGTGTAGGTGAGTTTAAAAGAAAACAAAGAAAAGTTCTGTTTTCTTTTATATTTCTAAAAAAAAACCCAGAACCTCTAGAGACCAAAATATACAAACTCAAACATATCTACCCCAGACAGTGAAAGCCTGAGGTCTGATTACAGTGTATTAGTCTCACACAGGTTTAAGTTAACTGAAGAAGACAAACAAGGAAGAAGAGTTCTTACCACTGATGTATGGCCTTTTGCAATGAAGGGGCTTTTCTTTAACAAACTATCAGGAGATATCATCTTTCCCCGAGAAGGAATCAGTCACTATAAGTACAATGTGTTATTATTTGGATTTTTAATTGAAATGTAAATTCTGGGAACACTCTGACCTAATTTACTCCCAGAAAAAGAGGGCAAAATTCTCATTTTCCAAGCACTATGTAGACACTTCACTATTATTAATGAGTCTTGCTCAATGGTCTGGGCCTCTACCTTTCTTCAAAGCTGATGGAATTTTACAACATTCAGCTACAGCAGGTCTACACAGCACTGCTAGTTGTTGCAGCTCCCCTTGGTTTATTTTATTTCTTTCACAAAAGATTTTTAAGAAACACTTGTAAAATAATTCTAACACTAGCCTCTGTAGACAAGCAAAACCTACCTGAGCCACTGGAGGACTGCATCCGGGAACCTTAACATTCTTAAGAAGTTAAATCAAAACAGAACTGCTGGGTTGTTTTGGTTTTTCCTTTCTAAAAAGTATAGAGCTGAGATTTTAAAGTCTAAATAAAAATTAAAAAAGAAACCAAAATATTCCCATGACACACAACATTCTGGATTATTCTTATTTAAGACTTAGTCTCAAGAGCATGTCCTAAGACAAGGCCTGTATGTTCTATTTGCTTTTAGATGACACATGGACAAAACTCATGGCATCTTTCTAGTAAAGCTGGCATTCCTATAGATTTCCTGCAGAAACAAAAATCAAGTGACAACAGCAGGAACTAACACTACAGAAACAAAGAAGTGCATGACAATCTAGGAGAAATAAAGCTTAAAACCAGCAAATATCTAAGTTTGATCCTACCAGAGATGAATACCAGTGACAGACCACAAGTGATTGAATTAAAGTGAGCATGGCTCTTTAAACACCAGACATTGCAAAACCTTATTTGCTCTGTGTTCCACATCTAATCTTTCTAGTTCAGTAAATACTATGAATAAATAACAGTAAACTCTTTTCCTCTCCTTATGCCCGTATATACACAACACTCTGCCCATGAGAGTTTAGGCCAAGTCATTTGAAAATAATTTTGGCCCTGTGTTTTAAATTTTCAAGGGTCAGATATGAACACTAGCTAGTTATAATATTTGTATGGTTTTGTAACAGGCCTTAAAACACAAAACTTTCTTCTTTATGCAGAATACTTCACCTTGAAAGAGTCATGTTCAATCTTACTTGCTTTATACGTTTAGCTGTACCTAAATTAGAAAACAATATATATACAATGAAAATATCTTCCTCTATGCCTGTTAAACACAATTCCTCAGGTATTAAGTTGTATGAGTAAAATACAATATAAATTAAAAAAGCAAAACATAGCTCTTCTTTGAGCACGAGGAAACAAATGACCCTTGTAGGGGCTAAAGGCATTCTGTCTGAAGGCACTATGGTACATAGCAGCTCATAGCAAACTCAATCCTTAGGCACCAGTAAAACAAACTACAGAATCACAGAATTATCAAGGCTGGAAAAGACCTCTGGGCTGACCCAGCCCAGCCCATTACCTGACATCACCACATTGGCCAGACTAGGGCACTAAGGGCCACAGCCAGTCTTAAACACCTCCAGGGATGGGGTCTCCACCACTGCCCTGGGCAGACAATTCCAGGGTCTGATCACTCTCTCTGTGAGGAAGGGCTTCCTAACATCCAATCTAAACCTCCCCTGGTGCAGGACAAGCAGGCCTTGTCCTCTCATCCTGGTGCTAGCTGCCTAGGACATGAGCTGACTATAACCTCCCTTCAGGTAGTTGTAGAGAAGAAGGTCCCCACCTGAAGCTCCTCTTCTACAGGCTAAACAACCCCAGTTCCTTCAGCCTCTCCTCATCAGACTTT
This sequence comes from Upupa epops, assembly GCA_013397515.1. NCBI lineage: Eukaryota > Metazoa > Chordata > Aves > Bucerotiformes > Upupidae > Upupa > Upupa epops. Next base: position 49,873 of record VZRI01006885.1, read on the forward strand.
CACTCCAGTCCCTCTCCTTCGTCTCGTTCCTCTTTTGGACCTGCTCCAGCTCCTCAATCTCTTTCTTGAAGTCAGGGGCCCGGAACTGCCCCTCAGTACTTGAGGAGAGGTCTCACCAGCACTCAGTACGAGGGAAGAATTATGTCCCTAGTCCTGCTGGCCACACTATCACTGACACAACCCACGATGCCATTAGTAAGCACCTCCTTAATATTTAATGTGTGAATAGTCTTTTGAATTTTAAATAACTATGCAGTCATTTAAATAATTTTCTGCATCCACAGCATGATATTCTGCACTTTGCAAGGATAATCCCTAACCGTATTTACATGGTTGATCAGCCTGGAACATACGTACACTCAAAACAAGTAAATATGGTCTTTTTCCTGACGTAAGTGGTCATTGAACAGGACTAATACAGTAAAAATCTGCTTTGTACAAAAACTAAACATGGGTCTAAACCAGAGAACATCAACCATATGAGAGATGGACAGCTTGACAAAGTCATTGTCTTGTTCTCAACACCATCTATCCAACTTTCTAACCTATTTAAATGGTAGAGAAATACCATGACATATTTTAATTACTCACCCTTTATATTGCCAACCAAGATCATAACGTTACTCCTGAACAGCACATTGTAATGTGTAGAGTAACACCCTAACATGGAGAGTTGCTAAAGCAAAACCTTAAATTCCAGTACATTCTACAGAAATCTGAGACTAAAACACAATTTGACAAAAAGGAATAAAATCATTGTAGCAGTAGAAAGAGCTGCTAGAAGGGTAATAATGATAACAACAACAACAACTAAAGAAAGAAAGGATCGCTGATGTTGGAAATCCACAGGGCAGGAGCTATACACCATAATCAAATTGTTTGTGTAACCATTTAGCATCTCATTTTCTTGCTGTGCAGGCTGAAGGACCACTTGAGACAGGCCATCTTGGAGAGTAACAAAGTGCACCAATAACTAACATGGGATTAAAAGAATATTGATAGCCTGTGACAAGCAGCTTCCTGAGAAATGTTTCTTAGTCAAATAGTGGCAATCATTAAATATATGAGGGTCAGTCAATTTAATCTGCTCTTTTTATATGGATTAGTTTAGCAAAGTAACAGAAGAGACAATTAATGCCTCCATAGCTTTTCATGCCGTGACACTAGCCCATCATTTTTAAAACAAATACTTGAAAGATTATTTTCCACACTGCTGCTTATGGCCACTCATTTCAGCAACGAGTAACAGGCCTGGTGAGCACTGTCTGTATTGCAAGGCACGACTAAATGTTCTGAAAAATCATTACGGTAAGAGTATACTCTATCTTTTAAACAAACATATTGCTAAGTATTTTACTTAAAGATTTCAATTCCTACACTTTTCAAAGTGAAATTATAAACCTGCAGAGGCTCCATCCCTCTGCACTACTAGTGAGCTTGGCGTACCACCAGACATGTACCCAGGAACATAACACTTGCATCAACAAAACACATCAAAAACTCTTGGAGGAAATGTGGTTACTGTCCAGAAATGGAGAAGATTCCCATAAAAGTCTATTGCAGGAGGCAAAAGTCTAACCCCACGCTTTATAGAAAACTGTAGATTGAAAAATATAAATGGAGTATTTGGGAAAATGAGAATATCTTATATGCTATGGTAAAACAACACACGGCTAGAGGAATATGAGTTTAAAACTTCTATTTCAAAAGTCAGAGCATTGGTCTATAAAGAATCATTAAATGAAACCCTAGATGAATTTCTAATAGAGAAATTATGATTAGAATCTGGCCACAGCTGCTGACAAGAAGTGTTAAGAGCCACTCTTGCAAGTGGTAGCCAACTGTCCAAAGCCACCAGAGCCCACCCAGCAGCCAAAGAACCCAATCCAAGATGGCATTTCCAACCTACACAGACATGGAAGGTTTTGCCAGTGTTCCTGGATATTCCTGCATCTTCTTGAGTAGCTGTTGATACAGTCCAGCAGCACTTCCATGCATGAATCTTTCAGCACTCTGCTTTTCTCAGGTGTTTCCCTCTTGGCCCTTCCTGACAGTTGTTTGACAGATGGTACAAATTGCCCGACACGGATTTGAAAGTCAGATATTTAAGAAAACAGATTAGAGCTGATGTCTTTGGTGTAATGCTTTGTGACACCCAAAGTTAGGGAGAGTGACACGGCTGGAAAATAATGTAAGTTGAAATCATTTAGAACACCTCACAATCCAAGGTGACTTTGTGCTGTGAGCCACTACTTTTATAATTGTTTGGTGATACAAAGCCCAGGACAGTCAACAGGTCTGATTCCACTGACTTCTTTGTCTTTTCAATTGAGTTCTATTGAGACGTTAATTCCAAGTCAAAGCATACTCAGCAAGGCTTTTACAGTATTAGATCCTGCAATTACTCTTTTAAACTTATCATAGAATCACCCGTTGTAAGGGACTTCTAAAGATCACCCAGTCCAACCCCACTACCACAAGCAGGGTCATCACTCACCAGACCAGATTGCCCAGAGCCCCATCCAGCCTGACCTTAAATAGCTCCAGGAATGGGGCCTCCTCTAGGCAGCCTTTTCCAGGAATCCACCAACCCCAGATTAAAGAACATTTTCTTCCTGTCCAGCCTAAATCTACCCGTTTCCAGCTTAAAACCATGACCCCTCATCCTATCATTCCCTGCCTTTTTTGAACAGTCTTCTTCAGCTTTCTGACAGCCCCTTTCAGGGATTGGAAGGTCACTGTAAAGTACCCTGGAGCCCTCTCTTCTTCAGGCTGAACAACCCAAACTCTCTCAGACTGCCCTCATAAAAGAGGTGCTCCAGCCCTCTTCACTACCAGTTACTGGATGTAAATTTCCACCTTTTTCTTGTCTGTGATGAGCTACAGAGGAGGAGCCATTACAAATGTTTCTGCCTCATCACGTGTTCCCATAAAGGATTCTTAGCAAGCTGAGCCAATAACATTCCTCATCTTTTTTCCCTGGTTTGTTCAATAGTGAAATAGGACAAGAGAAAAAAAATGTGCAAAAAATTGTGCGTCCTTGCTGTTATTCAGGTGGGCAGTAAGTGACCTGATGCTATTGTCTGAGAGCTTCCTTTTGATAGCTGTACGTTGCCCCACAGTACAGAGCAGAGCTAAATGCTGGTCCTCCTAACTTCAGTTTTGTCAGTGAAACAGAACAAATCAACAAAACTAAACCAAAACAATAGCAACAGAAGTTCCTAACATGTCCCACCACCAAGTAATCCTGCCATAGCAAGTCAACCCAAAAATTGAGTGGATAAAAGCTGAGCTGTAGACACAAATTCTCAATACTATTTGAGGCTTTATGCAAGTTTTCTCATTTCCTCTAAGAAAATAAGACATTATTGGTACTCCAGGGACCAGTACAAATTGGGTAATGATCTGCTGGCAAGCAGCATAGGAAAAAGGGACCTGAGGGTCCTGCTGGACAATAGGATGACCATGGGCCTTTGTGGCCAAGAAGGAAAGCGGTTAGTAGATCAAGAGGTTCTCCTTCCCCTCTCCTCCAATCTGGTGAGACCACATCTGAAATCCAGTTCTGGGCCCCTCAGTTCCAGAAGGACACAGAACTGCTTGAAAGAGTCCAGCTCAGANCAGGTTGTGGGATCTCCATCTCTGGAGAAGTTTAAAATCCATCTGGACATGTTCTTGTGCGACTGGATCTAGGGGTTCTTGCTCTGGCAAGGGGATTGGACTGGATGATCTTTCAAGGTCCCTTTCAATCCCTAAGAATCTGAGATACTATGAAGTGTAATACAAAGAAAAGTAGTCCAAGAAAGCATTCAAGGAATAACCAGGTGGTAGTAAGATTGTGACTTTTTTTATTAGGCAGACAAACTAGTGTTATCATTCAGATTTTTCAACTAGCAGTTAGAAGAAAGATGCAGAACAAATCAGACTTACTGTACGGTGCCTTGGCTGATGTACAAACAATGCTGGCACCTAGAACATATCTTTTACTCAGCTGTACAGCATCTTTTACAATAATTTTGAATCTTGGAAGATCAAACAACTCAATCCTATAAAAACACAGAAGACAAGGTTTCAAGAGTTTGCTTAGCCCAATGGTGTACTGTGTCTGGACACAAGAGAACTGGGGTACCAAGTATGGATCCTGGGTGGCATCTCAAATGTTCTGAATTTCAGAATAAGTATTTGAGCTTACTATTCCAGTTCTGGAACGTTATTAGTTTACAATAAGCATATAATACTATGTTACACAGAATCTGGCCCTGACCTGCTGTGCAACAGCTCAGTAAATCTGGCCCTACTTAAGTTTCAGTGGCCACCAACAGTGTGAAGTATTGCTCAGTAGGAGAAAATAAGGCAAATCCAGTCCAGAGTAACACACCCATTGCAATTTAAAAAGACAGAATGGAATTAAAGTTTGCTTTAGGCAAAAATAAAAAAAAGGTAAGCTGAAATACATCAATATGGGAAACATTCCGTCATCCTGGAACGATCACATTTTAACATGCTTATTGCACTTATTATTGCTAAACATTTTTAAATTCTCAGTCTATAATAAACAAAATGAACAGAAAGTTTCGTCTTGGATCACTAAAATGGCCTTGGGATTCTTGTGTTCAGTTTCACAAGCAGCTATTCATTGTCTTGGTGGAGAGAGAGACTTAACCCAGAGTTGTAGACTGACTCAAACACCATCCAGTGGTAACTGGGAGTTATTACATTACAGCAGCATCTCTGCCTACTCCACCTTCCCTCAACAAGAAAAAGTAGTTAAAAGTATTCATCCCCTGAAGGGGGCTACAAGAAGGCTGCAGCGGGGCTGTTTAAAAAAGTCTGTAGTGACGGGGCAAAAGACAATGGTTTCACATTGAAATGGGATGGTGGGAAGGAACTGTTTAGCAGGAGGTCGGTTGAACGCTGGAACAGGTTGCCCAGGGAGGCAGTTGAGGCCCCAACCCTGAAGATATTCAAGAGGAGCCTGGACAAGGCTCAGGGCAACCTGATCTAGTTGAGTATGTCCCTGCTCCCTGCAGAGGGGTTGACTGGATGCCCTTTGGAGGTCCCTTCCAACCCAGGCCATTCTGTGATTCTATTTCAGAAAACTGGACAGACAGGAAGGTAACTCTACCTGAGGGGAGGGGAAAATATGTAAAAGAGAAACCTAATGATATTGGGATGGAAAAGTAGAAATGAGAAAAACCAAACTGCAGCAATGCCAGCTGCCATTTTATAGCAGACTTCCAATAAATTACATTCAACAACTTGAACTAATGGATCAATCTCAACAGCAAGACAACAAAAATGGCTTTTGTGGGTCAACCATGATCTCTGTGCTGATTAGAACGTGACATTTATATCTTGAAAATATGCACCATGGAATTCACATGCTCTTCCATTTTAGCCCTTCTGTGTCCCTCCAAGAGAAGTGTTCTGCACCACCTTATCTGCCATTTGCAAAAGCCTAGCTCCTGTCTTCACTTTCCAACCAGGCTTGTACATCTCACACACTCTGAAAGGAGGGATTGAATATCCCTAACAGAAAGGAAGGAAGGAAACATAGCAGCTCTGTTAAGAAACAGAACAATTGTTGATGTCTTTCTAGACAATCACCGTTCTTTGCATCATTAGGAGAAGATTCCTAGGAATTACAATGTCATGACATTGTAGTGTGGCCAGACAAGAGACATTGTTCTTTTCCTACTTCCTCCACCATCTCAAAGGGCCTTGTGCTGCTGCCAGAATGTCACAAGGCACTTTACAAACGTATTACTAGACTGCATTGCTCACTTCACACAAAAAATCAGAAGGACAGTGAACCCATTTGTAGACAACAGCATAGACTGTCCCTTTCTGAATCATGGAATCATAGGATTCTGACAGGCCCTTCCCAAGGATTTGGAGGTTGCAATCAGGACAGACACCCCACCCCTTGAGCACCTTCTTCAGGCTAAACAACTCAAACTTTCACAGCCTGTCTTCATAAGTCAGCCTCATTTTTCCTGACTTCAGTCTCATTTCCAAACATTCCTATAACTGTCTTTCATGTGTTTAACACACTTCAGATCACTGAAACAGTTCAGTTAGAAGGGACCTCTGGAGATCATCAAGTCAAGCCACCTGCTCAATTCAAGGCATAGAAAGCATCCTATGAATATAAAAATTAAATGCTATTTTAAATATTTTGTCCATATTCTCAGTTCTATTTGCCCTCAGTGACAGTGTGCCGAGCTACATTTTATGGTGCATTTCATCTGATGTACGAGTCACAGCAAAACCTGTAGCAGAAAGTTACTGTTGTTATTTAAATGTATGGAAAACTGAGACAGAGGATTTGAATGACTATCTGAGAACGATCGTTAGGATATGAAGTTCTTAAGTTCCCAAATTCTAAATCATTACACCATTTTTCATGAGACAAGGTACCAGCTGAGGAAACTAATTTTCTTCATTTAGTACCTTAGAACAAGTGAACGAGAAAAAAAATCAGATTTTAAGATATTTCCGAACATAAACCCCAGGTGTTTTCTTACTGAGTTTGTATTTTAATATCTCAGTCCTGAAATATTCTGGCAGCTATATAAGGAATGATCTAAATCATGATTTAAAGATAGTGCAGCATATTAGTTTTAGTCCTTAAATAATAAAAACTGTTGGTAAAGAAAACAGAAAAACAATAACTAAATAAATAGCTTTATTAAAAATGACAGATCTATAAAGTTGTAATTTCAACAGGAACTCATGTGTTTATCCCAGCATGCCCATTCATGTGAAGTATGCCAGAGACCTGTGTCTATTAGAGTTCAGAACATGCTTATTAAGACAAATAACTTTAGTGTAATCTAAAATCAGATTTATACTCCCTTTCTCTTCACAGATGAGATCTCAGTGCCAACAAAAAATGACTAATTGACTAAGCAGTTACATTTTTGACTTGCACCCTAGCAATACTTGACAACAGTTCAGTTCTTCATCTCCTAAGCCCCCAAAGAGATAAGAGCAGCAGAGAAGCACATAGCTTATTCACATCTTGAACAGCAACACAGCCATCAGTTACACCATCAAAACCAATAAACCAGCCAGCTATATTTAAGTTAAATACATACATCCAACAGCTGGTAAGTCATACTGCCAGCAACTTCAGGAAGAAATCATTGCTATTTTGGTTTATGTTTTAGCTGATTTTTATGTCTTCAGCAAGATAATTTTGGGTTGTTTTTTTTTTTATGAGATTATTCAAAGCCTACTTGGTTCCAAAATGCCATCCTATTTCTACATGGATTAGCTGTTACAGTGTCATTTCTTCTGCTGTTATGAAGTATCTATTACCAGTTACGCAGCGTTTCACTTCATTCACCCATTTCCATACTTCCAAAATCTAATGGGTACCATTTCGTGTTAAGCTTATGAAAATTTTACCAATATAGCTGAAGACACAAACATAAATTGGTGATTCCCCATTGGTACAAATACTTCACTTCATTAGTACTGTTTATCTTTTGTGTCTCATGGGTTAGTAACCCTTCCCTCACACCAAGCATAGTGGTTGGACTGAAGTATTTTCCAACCTGAAGGATTCCATGATGTTGAAGGTCTTTTGTGACCTCAGCAATCCTGTGACTCTGTGTTGTTCAGGCTATGGAACTAAGCAACAACTCCTTCCTCTCGTGGAAAATTTTGCAAGAGGTCATTAAATAGGTTGAATTAAACATTCTCCGACTCATTCTCCAACTGGGTGAGATGCCAGGTGCATGAGAAGAAGGCTGTGGATGTTGTCTACCTAGACTTCAGCAAAGCCTTCAACATGGTCTCCCACAGCATCCTCCTAGAAAAGCTGTCAGCCTATGGCTTGGATGAGTGTACCCTCCACTGGGTTAAAAACTGGCTGGATGACAGGGCCCAGAGAAGGGTTAGGAATGGTGCCCCATCCAAATGGTGTCCAGTGACCAGTGGTGTCCCCCAGCGATCAGTGCTGGGCTCAGCTGTATCTTTACTGATGAACTGGATGAGGGGATCACATCTCCCTTCATATATTCACAGATGACATCAAGTTCAGGAGGCAGTATCTATCTGCTGGAGGGGAGGAGGATGCTGCAGAGAGATCTGGACAGTCTGGGTCAACAGGCAGAGGCTAACAGGATGAGATTCAACAGGGCCAAGAGCAGGGTCCTACATTTTGGCCACAATAACCCCCTGCAACTACAGACTGAGGA
>VZRI01006887.1:0-77495 GCA_013397515.1 Upupa epops
GTGTGTGTCCGCGCGCGTCTGTGTCCGCGCGCGTCTGTGTGCGCGCGCGTCTGTGTGCGCGCGCGTCTGTGTCTGCGCGCGTCTGTGTCTGCGTGTGCGCGTCTGCGTGTGTGTCTGCGTCTGTCTGCGTGTGTGTCTGCGTCTGTCTGCGTGTTTGTCTCCGTCTGTCTGCGTGTGTGTCTGTGTGTAAAAAGAGCCTTTGTTGGGAGCTGAAATCGAGGAAACTACCTGACTGTTCTAAACTTTGTTATTCTGATTGTGTAATTAATGTGCTTACACATATCAAACTTTTTTTAACCATATAATAAATGTAAAATTGATTGCTTTCATCTGAAGTATTACTACAGTGTCAAAATTACAAAAGTTACCTTGCTCTTCATTATGTGGCCAGGATGTTTGTTTAACCACTTACCTTATTTGTAAACTAAAGGAAGAGAAGCCATTTTGCCTCAGAACTTAAGTCTCATTCAGAGTGTAGGACTGAGTTAACACACAATGTCATATGGCAAATCACTGTGAAGAGAACAAGTGAACAGCTTCTGTCACTAAAATTAGTGGTTTTGCATGTAGTCACATAGTCCACTGAGTAATGTCTTCACCCCTTGCTCCATTAGCGTGAACAAGAAAATGCAGTGGCTCACCTTAAAAAGCAGCAACAAGAGCTGGAGCACATGAGATTGCGTTATTTGGCAGCAGAAGAAAAAGAGCTAGGAAAAACAGACCGACAAGAGCTGGAGGATATCAGGAATGAACTTAACAGGTATGAAAACACTTGCAAGATAACTTTTTGCCCCCTCCCCTCTTTTCTCAATATCTGCCTCAAGATAGGAGAAAGATGAGTTAAATCAAGATTATAAGTTACTCTTAGTCCAATGAAAGAACAGTTTAATGTCCCTTAGGAAAGTTTAAACATTTATAAAATGCAACACTGCTGCAGTCTAAAAAAAGGCCACTGTACTGTTTAAGTTATGGTCGTATTTGTACAGTGTCAGTGTTTTTTCTATTTTAAACCTTCAGTTCTAAGGACAACTGCTGCATGAAGGAAAGGGAGGGGACATACTATTCATATTTTGAATATATTAACATTTAAGTATATCTAACATTGAATGTGTGCTGAACCCTCTAAATCTGATTGCCATTTGTGTTTTCAAAATATAAGCCTTGGTAATAAGTATTATATATCATACAGAAATTATTTTATTTTGAATGTAAAGATTATATTAACTTTTCTTTTACTTAAAGTTCTTTTTTTCCCAAAAAAGAGCATAATTGATTACCTTTTTTTGTTAATATTTATTTGGTTCGGGTTTTTTATTATTTTACAATGTTCTTCAGTAGATAAAGAATGTAAATTAATAAAATTAGCTGTTTTCGTCATCACTCACTCTGTTTTATCACCATCAGGCTAAAGGAACAAGAAGAGAGAAAGCAATTGCAAAGTGTTAAAGATAATTCTACTGGTAGAGTGGATAATCTTCATTCTAAAAAATTAAATGAGAACACGGACGACTATCTCTCTCGTCTGATAGAGGAGAGGGACACTCTATTGAGAACAGGAGTATATAATAATGAAGATCATATTGTAAGTGAACTTGATCGTCAAATCAGAGAAGCAATTGCAAACAGGAACATCACTAAATAAAAGCACAGAAAAAGTTAATTAGACAAAATTTGAACAGAGCAAGTGCTTTTTTTTTTTTATAAATGTGTACCTATTTGCAAAATGCGAAAGATTGTGATTAGTTTTGCATGCTATTGTTAACTCTTTTTGCAGTAAATGTAAATGTTTGCAACATGTAAAACTAAGGACAATTGTAGTTCTTAACGCAGACAACAAGTTTTTTTCATACGTGTGTGTGTGTGTGTATACATGTAAATATATTTATTTTGTGTTCTTTATCCTTAAGTGTTTGCTGCTACTTTTTTGCAGCATTCCAGCCAGGTTTATGTGTAATATTTAATATGCTTTCTAAGGTTTTGGGACAATATTGTTACGTCTTTTTCAAAATGAAAGAGTTTCTCTTCAACTATACTAGGGTAAAGTGACATCAGTTGTTCTTCCTCACAGAGCTGCTTAATTCTGAAACCAAGTCCAGATTAAACAGACGTTACCCTGTAGATCGCTAAAAAAGTGATTAAGTTTTTCTTTCCCAGCTGTAACTAACAATAAGTTATGTACTAAATAAGAAACAAGGTTTTGAGTGTTCTGTGGAAAACTCAAACCTAATGAAACTGAATCAACAAAACTGAATGAATAATGTGAAACTGTCTTGATTGTATAAGGGGAAAATCCTTCTGTTGCCCTACTAATTTTTTCACATAGGCTTGTAAGAGTGAACCCAGAATACTAAAGATTGAATTCTGGAATACACATACATAGCCATCCCCAATGAAGAAAGATACTGGAAGTACTAATTCAATAAGGTTTATATACTTTGAATTCTGAACATATGCATAAGGAAACCATCTTAGAAAAGTGCTTTTTAAACAACACATAATCATTTTGCAGTTACTTAACATATATTTCAAAGCATGTTGTCTCCTTGCTGCTGAAATTGTATTTAAGTTTTCAATTGATTGTAGAAGGGCAGAAGCTCAAGGTGTTAAATGCCAGAAAGGAAATCCAAAGTGTTGATTTATGCTTAATCATAGTTTCCAGACCTCATTCTGTTTCAGTAAATACAATTTCTGTGCAGCTAGCTGCATTCATGTAATACACTGCCCTTTCAATAGGCCTTTTGTTTTTCCTGTAAGTATAAATTGTTCTCTATTTGAATATCAAGTTTGAAAATGTCTTCATTCATTTTGAAAGTAACAAATCCTAAGATGCTATGCAAAAATTCTCTAACATAAAATCAGTAAGTTTCTATGAATGTGACTATATACATGTGTTTCGTGTGGTATTAATTATAAGGGGTTTTTTTGATGTACCTGGCTTTTACCTCGAGGTTTTCTTCTCTTCAACTAAATACTTCTCTCCTGTTAAAAGAGTTATCGCTTTAGTCTCCATACAGAAGTTTTAAACAACCTGTATAGAAGTCATATTCTGTGTGGCATTGCCATGTACCAGATTTTGTAAGAAAAGGTTTTGTAATACGTTGCACACACTACTGTATTTTTCAAAAAGGTGTGCTTAGAGAGATCCTCTCCACTAGTAAAAGATACCTTGTCGTAATACTAGTACAAATCCGTGAAAATTAATTTAAAAACGTTTAAATCGTGGCTTTGTTATATCAGTGATGTAGGATCATATGTAGTTATTGTAAGTGACTTAAGGAACTTCGATCCTGACGGGAAGACGTTACTTTTCTTAAAAGCTTGCTCCATTGCTGTAAGTGTAGTTTCTTCTTCAAACGCTGGAGGGGGCCTTAGACTTAAAGACCACAAAGATTGTTGTCTAAACGTTCATAACAGCTTTGGGTTTTTTTTAAACTGCTATTCTTGATCTTACAGGTGTATTACTTTATTAAATAAAATGAAAATTTAAATTAACGTTAAGGAATTCATGTTTTTTGACTGTGTATTTGAACAAAAAAATGTTATTTACTTTTTTTGGTATAGATAAATTAACATGTCCACTTTCAAAATTAATTTCAATTTTTAAGTCCTGGTTGTGTCAGTTTTGTAAAGAAAACATCAGTCATGTTACAGTGACTTGTGGTTTGAAAAGAAACTGCTCAGGTGAGGTTTTTTTCTCCTAGTGAAACAAAGTAAAACAAAAGGTAGAATGCTTTGTAAAAACCATTTATAACCATGATAATTTAAAGCTATTCGAATCCATTTTCCACTTGAAATGTAACTACCTAGAATGAAAAAGCAAGAATTTTGTGATTACTAAAAATTTATTTAGCTTTTTTTTTGTAGTAAAGAGTACTAGACAGTCAGAGTAATGTGTTAGAACGAGAAGCTCAGTGTTCAAGTTTAATTTTGTAGCACAATTTGTTTATGTTGCTTCATTGTGGAGTACAGAAGTTGCAGTAGGCATTGATGAGCTCAATATTACTGTTTTTCAAAAAGATTCTTTACATAGGGTTCCATTTGCCTTTTTATTGCCTCAAAACCACTTTAAATGTTAGAGCTGTTCAGTGGAAAGACACAATGTCACTTTTAAATCAAGAATCCTGAAATTTGTATCTTGATCTCTCTTCATTGCTAAAGAAATGTCATTTGAAAGAGATTTTTAAGATAACAGCTTACACTCATTTACTCAAAACAAAAGGACTGCTGGAAATGGAATCCATGCTTCAAGGTTCAGTCCTAATTCCGTATGCCTTATAAAATGGGTGTAGTTTGAGGAGCAAGAGCTAGGCTCTCCTGCTATTGGTTTTGGTGCGCACACTTTTTACTAGGGATGTTGATGGAATTTGTTCAGAACAAGTATTTTTATCAATATTTTCCCTTGAATCCAAATGCCCATAAAAATTAATAAACAGAAGGTAGTGAGGAGATGGGGCTGTTCTATGTCAGTACTATGCTGAATCACTGCCAGCTTTCATCTGCCTTATAATTTAGGCCCAGAACCTGCAGTTGGCTTTGGATAAGGAAACTTCAATTATATCCTGTATTTGTCCTGTCCAGTATTTTAAAGACAAAACATTGGTTTGTCTGATAGCATTTAGAAAACACTGTTCTGTCTTGTTATGGAACATTAGCTAAGATTTTGATAATTGTTACAGAGAATTAAACCTTCTTCCCTGTTAATTGTTAGACTGTTTATAAAAAAACCTCTACATCCTTATTTACTTAAACAGTGGAATGCATTATGAACAAATGACAAATTGTTTTAAAAATAAGGTGACACAGTTCTGCTTTGAGTCTGGATTATTAATTAAATATGTAGGTACATTATTGATCTTCCCAGTATATTGTTTTTGGGGTTGAAATTATAACAATTTTTCTTGAATATTGTAGTGGTTATCCGACTTTTCAATAATAATACTCTTTTTGTTTCTTTTCTGCAACAGCAGTTTTCAATATTATGTCTGGCACTGAGCTTTCAAGTATTTAATCTATAGTTTTCCCCTCATTGCAATTTAAAAGCTTTTCTCTTCCATCTACTGAGATAAACCTTAATGCATAACTAAAGACAGAAGTCCTTTATCATATCTAAGTGCTACTGCAGTATTTATGCCACTTATTACATATTTACACAACTATTGATTTTGCTACTTCTGTGCCTAAGTGATCCTGACCTGTCAAGGCTTGAATAGGAAGTGCAAACCCCACGATAGTTAAAGACAGAACTGTAGAAAGGCAGCTACATACTTAGATCTCATTTCATTTGTTTCTCCAGGGGGGGTTAGTAGTGTTTTCATTAGAAATGTTTCCACAGATGTCAGCTATCCAGATACAAAGTCTCTGGTGGAGAAGCAGTCAGGAGTTTGGCATTCAGAACAGAAAGGGGAAAAAAAGTCAACTTTGAGAGACTAATTTATAGAAAAATAATTTACTGGCTTTCTGATGTATAAATGTGCTGTGACCCCATGTTAGCTTCAATGCCGAATAATTGAATTTTTGCCAATACAGTTATTTTCTATTCTTAACTTGAAGGAATGCAACAGCCTGTCACTCCCCATCACTGAAGACTAAAACAGTATCCATTAATAATACTTCTGGAAAAATTATATTCACTGCTTTTTAATCTAATACGCCTTAAATACTTGTACCTGTTTGACAATGTATCTAATACCTGTATGTACAATATACATGGAGAGTAGATTATCATGGAAGGATGGTGTTACTGAACATCTGACCACCAGGTTTTAATGCAGATACAGAGAAGTAACTGCACTGACAAAATAATATGGCCAAAACTTAGAGTAGGTTTTCTTGGGCAGATGGAACCTAGTAAGACAGTTCACATTTTTGCTGTTTCAACAGTTACTGCATGTTGCTCATCACTATGAAAAATAAATTGCAAAAACTGTTGTTGAAAAGCTGTTATTTTTTTTGTGACTAAAATCAGTTTTGTTTTACAAATACAAATGTAAATAGGGTAGAAAAATCATTATGGTTTTTGTTGAGTGGGCAATCAAGCTAATAAATATTTTGTAGAATGTAAGTGGTAATGGTAAGTCTTGAATGCGTCTGTTTAATAACGCAAGTTAGGGGGATGGTTTGTTTTGGTTTTTTTATTTTCACTTTTGGATGTACACAAAATAATTTTATTGGCCTTGTGTTAAGAGGTATTGGTAGTACAGGACACTAGACCCTTGGGATCTTGGGATGTTTACCTGAGAAGGCAGAAAAATTAATATTGTAATACAATATATCATCCAAACCAGGGGTGAAAAGCACCATAAACTATAATTTGCTTTATAATCAGATATATACACATGAAGGTTGAGTCGCATTTCTACTAGGCATGAGGCTGATATGATGCTTCTCATCCAAATAAGTAATAGAGCTTAATAGCCTGTGTTACTAGCTTAATTAAGCTTAATTAAGCCAGTGCTGTGGGTGTGTTTTCATGAATATCCATATGTACATGATGTGAAAGAATCTCACTACAACTGCAGGAACTGTTCAGGGAGCGTCGATGGTAAGCTGTTTGGACTACACCACATTTTATTATGTAGTTAGGCATAGCAATATAGCTTTTTACTGCTGTTTCATGAATGTAGATGCATAGCATGTTGTAAATAGCTTACAGGTTTATCCTGACTTTTCTGATAATAATCCAATTATAACCCAAAATAAAGAAACCAAGCACATTGTCAAAGAGCGAGACCACATTGACTTGGACAGGCTGGAGAGGTTGGCACAAGACAACCAAGACGTTGGCATAAGGTTTAACAAGACCAAGTGCAAGGTCTTGAATCTGGGTTGAGGCAATACTAAGCACAAAGTCCAGCAGGTCGAGGGAGGTGATTCTCCCCCTCTCCTCCACTCTGATGAGACTGCATCCAGTTCTGGAGCCCTTATTACAAGACGGATGTGGACATGCTGGGGCATGTCCAGAGGGCTGGAGCACCTCTCCTATGAGGCCAGACTGAGAGTTGGGGCTGTTCAGTCTGGAGGAGGCTCTGAGGTGACCTTATTGTGGCCTTCCAGTATCTGAAGGGGGCTACAAAAAAGCTGGAGAGGGGCTTTTTAAGATCTCAGGTAGTGATGGGACTTGGGGGAATGGAGCAAAGCTGAAGATGGGTAGTTTTAGACTCGATGTGAAGAAGTTCTTCACCGTGAGAGTGGTGACAGCCTGGAATGGGTTGCCCAGGCAGGTGGTTGGGGCCATGTCCCTGGAGGTGTTTAGGGCTGGGCTGGATGAGGCTCTGGCCAGCCTGATCTAGAGTGGGGTGTTCCTGCCCATGGCAGGGGGATTGGAACTGGATGATCCTGTGGTCCCTTCCAACCTTGACCAATTCTATATTCTATATTCTTCTTCCTAGTGAGGGTGATTGGGCACCGGAGGGGGCTGCCTGGGGGGGGGTGTGTAGTCTCCTTTTCTGGAGACGTTTGAAACCCACCTGAACTTGGTCTGTGTGATTTGCACGTTAGCAACATACTTTTGTCTCTACGGTGAGTTTTACCTGTCCCTTCCTTCTACAGCTTGCAGAACAGGTATTTTATGGGCTTTTGTTTTGTTACATGACTGTATCTTCTTATTGCATATATACAGTAAATCATTAAAGTGATCTTTGTTTTACCTGCTAATAAACATTTTTATGCTACTCATTTGTATTTCATTAACGTACATCATCATCCATGCAGATAGGTAGCTTGTAATAGCCTAAGCAGAAAGAGGACATCTTAGAAGGTATTGTATTTCTAGCACTGTGTAAGGGAATATCAGTGCTTTGCTCTCATGACCAGAATGTGTAACAATACTTTGTGCACATGGCAGATATTTTCCTGAGTCACTCATGAAGGGGCTCCCACTGGCAGACTGAGGGTTGGGCACCAAGTCTGTGGTTTCTCTGCCCATATTACTTATAGGGTGTTGAGTGATCTTGAACAGGGCTCTGGGCCTCTGTGTCCTATCATAATAACAATAATGTGGGAAAAGCTTCTCTATGTAAGTGACTCACAAACTACTTTAGAGGGCGGTGCTGTGTGTGGTTGTCCTAATACTCTAACAGGAACAAGGAATTAAAAAGGCAAAATGTCTGGAGTTATAGCCTACCCTGAGCAAGACTGCATATGGAATTGGGCAGTAGTTTGCTTTTATCTCTTTGTAAAAAAGAAAAAGTGATTCCTCCTTGTAGTGATGCTTTAATGAATAGTTAACACTGTTTCTATAGCTCTTTGGAAAAAAAAGTTTCAATCATTGTTTTTCATAATCTATTAAGCAAATAAGTAATTGAGAGGTTTTCAGAGAAAACTTCTATAGGAAAATAATTTTGTGACTACATTTATTTGTATTTCAATACCAATGAAATCCCTATTATCCTAACAGATGTGATAGACACTGTTGGAGAAGAGACATGGGGGGAGGGGGGGGGGGTTAGGCCCCAGAGGGCAGTGGGAGGAGAAAGAAGCAATGGTTTTACTCTACTGCAACTTCTCATCACAGGGATAAGATGCTTGATGCCACTCACAAAACTTGAACTTCTCCCTTTATAGCAACAAATGTTATAGGGGCTTTTTTGATTGGTATTTTGGTTGGTTTGGTTTTTTTTTTGGCTGGAGTGGACTCTTACCCCTCACATTTATTTTTTATTTTTACTTTTCCCATTATCAGCTGTACACATGGTGAAGAAAAGATTTCACCAACAAATAAATTGGAGTGGTTTGTTAAATATAGATACTTCATATTGAAATCAATCTTGATCAGATAATTCTCTTTTAAAAAGAAACATTTACAGAAGATGAGGTTTTTTAACTATAGTTTCTGTGCATGCTTGAACAATCCATCACACAGAACTATGGGGGGGTTTGAGGGGATATTTTATGCCCTTTTTTCTATGCTCGTTAAGTCATTCACAATATCTGTACTGCTACTCCTGGAAATATCCCACCACTATAAAAGGAAAGTGTCTTAACTAAAACAAATGCTGTAGAATGTAGAAGAATAAAAAAACAAAACTGCCCATGTCTTTATTTTGCCTGCTGTTTTTTTACCACTCAAGTTTCAGATAAAAATGCATTTCATGGTTTATGGAATGCAATCTGTTACAGAGCATAGACAACATACCAACTTTTGTACCACAAAATAACAAGCTTATATGAGTACAGGCAGGAGTGCTGTTTATACTGCCAGATTCAAACTTTTAGTTAGATAACTTTTGGCAGTAAAAGCACCCAGTCTGTTACTCATACACCAGTTAATCCTGAATTAGGGAAAAAAAGTCTATTTAGAGCATCTGAAAGTGCAACTAAGAGATTATTTAGGGTATGTAGTATTAAAGACTAGTTCTTAAAGTCTCCCTTCTGTGTAGAATGTTAGGCCTTTAAATGCTTGTGCTGATTTTACAGAAAAAAATAAGAATGCAGAGTCAAACTACAAAGCAACTTTCAGTAGGCACAAAATTTGTCTTCAGTCACAAAAGAAAGATAATAAGGAACAAGGGCTACAATAAAGAATAGCAGTATAAAGTAAGCAGACCACCCCAATGCAGTTTATATTTAAATACATTGATGAAATAAGGAATACAATAAAAATAATCTATCAAGATGTTCTTATGGTAGATATTATTTATCTTGCAATGCTTTCTTCATTGTTTGGAGTTCTTTTCTGTAACACAAAGCAGTATTTCAGTGGCTTAGCATCCAGATTATTTGACAGCAGTTTATTAAGAAGAAACAAAATTGTGTTTAGGGACACCAGAGGCAATGTGTGATCTTCTATTTTTGACTTTTTTGTTTTTCCTTACAAAAGAAGAACCAACCAAACAAAACCACACCATCATTTGAGCATTTTCTAATGGAGATTTCTGAAATCCTGCATTTATTCATCTAAGTATTGTAAATACATATTTTTTTAAAGTATCACAACCTCAACTCCCTTTTCTAGTTTTTGTTATGACAGTATCTATTTTAATGGCTATTATAAGCTACAACGTCCGTACCTTATTGTTTTCAGTTAATGTATCTAATTTCACCATCCCAAAGGGAATAAACCCAAAGCTAAAGCCTGCATTATATTAAATAATCAAGACTGCTTATGCAGAACAAACAGAAGATTTAGCTTGGATAAACAGCAGAGAGCTCAGTGTCTTTCATGTCCGGAGCTCAGAACTGGAAGAATAAAATTGCTATTAATCATCCCTGAGAAACAACATAGCATAAATGTTGTATGTTTATTTAAAACTTTATACAATCATTTATCTAGGCCATAGCTCAGTTTCAAAAAGTAGTCTGCTGTAATGAGGTACTAAGACTAGCGGTGATCAAGAGTAAAATGATGTATAGTCTTCAACTAGAATTTGTTTATGGGAAGAATGGAAATCACTTAAGTAGTCACCAAGTGTCTGTAGCAAGGGAGAGGATAGTGGTATAGTAACAAAAATGTTGACAAAACTTTTCTTGTTTCTCTTCAAAATATCACATTTCTTGTAATGTGACATTGTCTTGAAAGCTAAGCAGCCAGCAATTTATGTCTTAATTTTCACACTTGAATAAATGCAGATTTGTTGTCACTGTCTGGGATGAGAGATTGTGCTGCTAGACTTAAATTTAAAAAATAGGCTGAATCTTCAACTGGGATTACATCCAGGGAGATACCCAATACACTGCTGGTCTTTTACTCATTTAGAGTAAGCAGTCCTGTTATTAATAGGTAATAATTGCTAATTTTTTGACATATGGGAAATTGAAGAGCCACGTAAATATTTACTGCCTAAGGAGGCAGACAAAACAAAGAATGCAGCTTTTAGCACAGAATGAGAGTTGTTCTCCAAGTAGTTTGCTCCCTGGAGATCCAGAAGAGAGCTGTCTGTGCTGGCTGCATATCCAAGGCTAAACTACAGAAATCGCTCTGTCACTCCATGACTCCTCTCCAACCAAGAATGGGGATGAGGTGAAAGGGAGGACACCTATGGGTTGCAATGAAAACAGTTTTAATGAAATATCCAAACTACTAGTTAATGCCATTTTGAAGTACATAAAGTTAAACTTAACCCAGCTATCACAGTTCAGAAATTTCAGATTTTGTATCTGAGGCACTGGAGGGTTGCTGTAGCAACTTGTGATTTTTTTTATTTTTTACTTGCAATGCCAAGCTGAGTTTTTGCAGCTCTGTGAACAAACAGAAGGGGTTTGGAGCTTCTGGATTTGTGTTTACAGCTCCTCTTTGTTCTTGATTTTACTTTCATCTGTTGTTCTGAGAGGGTGCATGGCATTGAACTAGGCAGAGAGGCCATCTTACCCTGGAAACATTGTAGATAGAGTGGTACCTAAGGATCAGCAGAAGCAAAGTTTCATATGAATTCCATGCTGCTGCCCAAACCTTGCAAAATGCACTCTGGGCACCCAGGACTGTCCTGGCACATGTGGAACATTGTTCATGACTGAGGCGCTCAAAGGAGAACAGGGATAAGTTGTTACCCTCTGGGGCAGCTGGGAGACACGATGGTGTGCTGGACACTAGAGAGAGTGCAGGGGAGCTCCATCAGTTCTTCCCAGGGGATGCCACTATAATACCCCTCCAACCTTTTTCCAACGTGTGGTTGAACATGATCAAGCTACAGCTTGATCCCACACTGCCCTTTCCCTGCACACAGCACATACTAAAAACAAAGAAAATTTCACTGCTCTTGAAAATAGCTCAAATTGCATCTGGTGTATTGACACCAGAGTAAGGAAAAGCTGAAATGTCTTCTGGAGAGCCTGAGGGGTAGAAGGCACTAGGCTGGTGAGAAGGGACATCCAAAACTTGGGCCCATGTCCATAAGGTAGGCTGATTTAATTCTTTTTTTCCTTAGGTAAAATAAAAGATTCAAGGGTGTTAAGCATGCATCTATATCCCAACATCCCAGTGTTTTAAGTGAGCGCTGTTGTGATGGTTCTTGAACACTACATGCAGAAAACCATACAGGAGCAACTATAGGATAGCATTTCTAGCTCATTGTTTAAGGTTAATTTTTACAAGCTAAAGACTTTGATTTTATTAGCAATGTGTTTATATTGAACATGAAGCATATATTCTGTAATGCTTATTTCTTTATTATCTGTAATGATATTTCTTTATTAGTTTAATTTTGCATATGCAAAATTATGCAACCACAGGGTAGTTGAAAACAAACCTCGTTCTAACACCAATAAAACTAGCAACAAACATTTGAAAACTTTTAACTCTATACAAATATTAAAGAAAGCCATGTAGGAAGCCTGGTGGGAATTAATTCTGGGCAGAGATAGGTGACAGCAGAGCATGCTCAGAGCTGGCCAGAGTCAGGGCTGTCCCAAAGCCTCTGTGCCGGCAGTATGGGTGCACAGAGGCTGCCATGGGTATCATCATGTTGTGGTCAGACACTGGAGTACAAGTGGTTCAATTTAAACAAAGAAAAGCTTTTTTCATATTAAGGGGAACATCACTGTCAAGAGAGGTTGTAGAGTTTCCTTCTCTGGAAGGATTCAAAACCCATCTGGACACATTTCTGTGTAACCTACTGTATGCAGCCCTATCAGTCAGTTCGGATTAGGTGATCTTCAGAGGTCTTTTCCAACCCCTACCATTCTGTGTTTCTGCAATACCCCACAGATGTGCATCCCAGCCTGCCATGCTGCTGGCCCTGACACCCTGGTTCTCTGCACCAGTGAGAACACCCTCTCACTTTAATCACTTAAGAAGTTACTTATGATATGCAACTAAATATTTAGTTGTGCACAGGACAGCATGTCACAGACAGCTTTGTTCCTAATGTATACAAATGCTGGTATGGCGCTGGCTTCCTCCCTTTATACACAGAGCTGCACACACACTGATCACAACCTAAATAAGCTGATTTATTTATTTCAGTTATTTGGAAAGTGCATCATATCTCCAAATCCTAGGAAACCACTTTAGGAGGGTTATAAGTTTTATGATGAGAAAAGATTACCCTGAGTGTGCTGAGCAAAGTTTGTATTTGGAGACTGTGCAGGAGGTGAGGCATTCATAGAAGCTGAGGAAAGGCACCCTGCTAATAAAAAAGGGATTTTTCTTTGTTGCTGCACCCCCTGTTGTATATTTTTTCCCTATTCTTCAGCTACAAAGGTTGTTGAAGCACCCAAGTTGTTTACCTTATAACTCAACAAAGGAAGTTCAGAATATGCTTTTATTTCTTAAAGCAAGAAGCAATTAATTCATTGAAAAATGAAGGAAGAGGAGGGGTTTGGAGTTACCTGCAAGATGAGATTGCTCCAGAAGGAGAGTCCATGGAGGACAGCTCATCCAGCTTCTCTCCAGGCCTCCCTGAGCACATTACCCCAAAGCATATCACCACAGAGAGACTAGTGCTGACAGACAACACTCACTCAGTCCTTGGGGAGGATGCTTTGTCCCTACCTTGGTATGGGGTCAAGCATCCATCAGCCTTGGTGCAGCTGAGGGTCCAGAGGGGTCAGAGAGAACCACAGTGCTGCAACCATGGTCTTGAGCAGATGCTGCTGCCCAACACCATGTTGCCTTTCTGGGCTTCACACTTGTGTCATGATCATAGAACCATAGAATGTATGGGGGTTGGAAGGGACCTTAAGGTGCTAAAGAGAGAAAAATAATTTAGCCTTTTTTATGCTTACTACTCAATGTTTGTCACATGCTAAGGGAATAAACAGAGGAAGGTAGAGCAAAATACATGTATTTCCATTCCTTCTTTTTAAAGGAAGGGACTTGCACAGTGCATGTGTACATTATGTACTCTAATAATGTCATTTTAAGAGGACAGTATGGAGGTAATTGAAACAGCCAGAGTGTAGACAGCACACATTAAGTTGTGAAGGTCTGCTGGTTCTGGACAGCTTTGCTTAGGTGCTAGGACAGTACTCAGCTGCCTGAGGATTTTGCTTTCCTACAAAGTTCTTTCAGTTCTGCCTACCTCATTCCTTCTGCCCCATCCACAGCACAGCATGACCCCGAGCCCCTGGTCCTGCCTCCCCACCCTAGTTTCCTCATGACTGTGGCTGGGGTAGTGCTGGCCCACAGAGCTCCATTAAATAATGCACTTGTGCAGAGTGCTGTGACTCTCCTGTTATTAGAAAGGCATTTATATTATATTCTGCCTTGTGTCTTTCATAAGGGAGTTTTTATGTGTCACCAGAAAATACTGGATAACACTTTATTAGCTTCATGTTACTACGGCCTATCAATACTTGTCAAGGGTTGATGAGATCATGCTATGATTATTAATCCAAGAGAAGGAGATGGAAGAGTGGGAAATACCTTTAGGAAAGAACATGTAAAACAGAATAATACTTCACGTAAGTATGCCATGGGTTTTTTTGGCACAAAACAGCAGGCATCTGATCAGCCCATTACTGAAGTTTAAACCTAACTTTCATGTAATATCAGAAAAGTATTTTTTCCAAGGATAAATACTGTATTGGCAGAACACACTTGTGATCAGTGAGTGATCAACTCCTATCAGCCTCCTCAAGATCTGTGATTTAGTAAAACACTTAAGTCCTGGCTCTATACATAATGTTAATAGGAGAGTCCCATTTATCCTTCAGTAGGCTAAAAGGTTTTGCTCAGTTGATGACTCACTGGAAGGGCTTGGGCTTGGGCTTTCCCTCTTCAGTAAGGAACTCTGTTAGGAAGGGTAGTTATTAGTTTCATTTTATTTGCACTCTCTCTTTAAAAACTTGGAGCAGGGGGTGACCTTGCCACCAATGAAAATGATGCCAAGTGTGCATGGGCAAGATGAGTCATGCAGTGAGAATTGTGCCACCATACAGTGACCATCAAGATGTGTATAGCAACGTGTCTCCAGTTGGTTTTCAAAGCCAAAAATTCAAAATCCTTAAAGCTGTTGTTGTGTTTTACTGAATGTTCACTATTTCTCTCTGCTATATCTTTTCATCCCAGCAATGGCCAAAGGAGAGTAAGTTGTTTATGGCACAGGAGGATGAATGGTTGTGTGACATTTCCTCAGACTGCATTCCACAACTGCATGGGTTAGAGAAAGAAAACAGCATGACACTCATGGACTTGCTTAGGCTAAATTAAGGAGATTTAAGCCACAGATCCACACAAAAATTAAATTAGCTGAAGTCAGAATATGCTGCACTCCAGAATCTGGTGACATCTTACTTATTCCATTTTCTCACAGCTTCTCAACCCTTGCTGTCTTCACTCTTCTCCTTTGCCTTGGCGTAGTCAGGTCCTCCATGTTTCTGGCTATGTAATTAGCCTAGTAGTGGATTCACAGCTAACACTCTTCAAACTCCTTTTCGTACCCTGGTGTAAGGGGCATTTCTTTGACCCCCCATGATGTGAAGCAAGGCAGCAACTTGGTGGTATCTAGATGTGTGCATACATGGGACAGGGAAAGGCAGCATTAGCCCCCTTCATCCCTTGAGTCAGAGGTCATCTTATCTTAGTTTTGGTATGGTAACAGGAAAACATTTTTCTCAGTAGACATAGACAAAAATGGCTGTGAGGCTGCCTATCCTTTCCTGTGCACCTTGCTTGGCACATCTTGTTATATCCCCCCTGCAGAGCACATACCTCTGCCAGCTGCAGGACAGCTTCAGCCTCTAAAGCTGCAAAGCTGCTTTGCTACTCACCTGCTCCTCTCTCCACTCACAAGGTTTGTGGCATTAACCTGTTATTGGTCAGAGTCTAACCCTGCAGCAGAAGTCTATAGCTCAAGTGTCAATGTCTTATCCTTCCAGGTGCTTGTTCAACTTCCTAGAAGGTCACTTTAGACTGTGATGCATAAAAAGCTGCTTTGGGGACACCCTGTATGAAAACTGCATCATCTACAGAACCTGATTTGTACACCAAGCATTTCCCTCAAAGTAAAGTGGGCCAATCTGATGATTGAGACAAGGCTTTTTGCTCAGTGCTACTAGCTCTAGAACTACAAATATCTTCACTTGATACTGTCATTACTGGTTTGGTGCCATGCAGAGAATTTCAGGAAAAAAACAGGAAAGAATGAAAAAAGACTCTGGTAACTCGTACTGGCAGCAAATCTCTTTATACATGTCCAATGGTACAAATAGAACTTCATTTTGCATGTCTGGGACACCAGAATAGAAACCCTATTGCATTGTTGTTTATACAGCAAAGATATCCTCTACTAATCTGAATCCATATTAGTAAAAATGGGTGTCAAAGAGGCCTAGAATAATAAAAGTAGAGTTGGTAAGTTGTACATGAGTCATTCTAAATACTACCCAGATTTATTTTAAAAAAATTCTCATAGATTCTACTTGATCTGAACAATGCCAGCACTTTTGAGAGATACCCTAAGGACATTCAGCAAAAAGTCTTCATGACACAGTGAATGTGCATCAAATTCAAGGCTTCTATTAAAGGGGAGAAGTAGATTTTTAAAAGAATGTTTCCGTCATTTAAACTAAATGAACGAGCTCAGTGAGTTTAACGAGAAACAGGAAATCTTGAAAAGATTCCAAGAAAAAAACCCAGAAAACAGCAATCACAAATCAGGAGATGCTGTTACAAGCCAAACATCATTAATTTCACTAAGAAGTACTTGCCTGTATTCCTGTGTGAGGGAGTAGAAATAAGTGAATTTCAGTGAGATGCAAATATGGTTTTCTGTGACCTCTAGGAGATGCGTGTTCTGTTGAGTATCTCTATTTCTGTTCTGCTCTGAAATGAACTGGGACTATACATTTTAAGAGAACAACCTACTTTCAGGGCTTTCCTGAAACAACAGATGAGCATCCTGGCATGGATCAGAAAGGGGGTGGTTAGCAATCAAGGGAGGTATTTCTTCTTCCCCTCTACTCTGCACTGGTGAGACCTCATCTGGAGCATTGTGTCCAGTTCTGGGCCCCTCAGTTCAACAGGGACACGGAGGTGCTGGAGAGTGCCCAGTGTAGAGCAACAAAGATGATGAAGGAAGTAGAACACCTGCGTTATGAGGAAAGGCTGAGGGAGCTGGGTCTCTTGAGCTTGGAGAAGAGGAGGATGAGGGGTGACCTCATTCATGTCTATAAATATGTGAGGGCCACCCCTCACATCAGGAGGATGAAGCCAGGCTCTTCCCAAGGTCATCTGGTGATAGGACAAGGGGCAATGAGTGCAAGTTGGAACTAAGGAGATTCCATATAAATACCTGAAGAAACTTCTTCACAGTGAGGGTAATGGAGCACTGGAACAGGCTGCCCAAGGGGGTTGTGGAATCTCCCTCTCTGGAGATGTTCAAGACCCGTCTGGATATGTTTCCTGTGCAACTTGGTCTAGGTGGTCCTGCTGCGGCAGGGGGATTGGACTGGATGCTCTTTCTAGGTCCTTTCTGATTCCTAATGATTCTATGATTCAGTGCCAAAACCATTCCTGTGCAGGCCCTGACGTATATGATGACTGCACTGGGTCTGTGTTATGGTTTAGCACTGGTTGCTTAACTGTCCAGAAGCAAAACACAAAACACTTGCCTTCGTTAAACCTGGAAGGATGACACAATTACTGAAGCTAGAACTGCAAATATAAGACTTTACTGTGAGCTAAAGAAAAGGAAAAGAAAAATAAGGCTAGGAGAAAAAGCCAGGGAGGAGGGGAGTGAAATATGTAGTAGCAGCCTCAACAACCTCTCTTCTACGCAAACCTCTTGGAAAGCAGGGAGGGAAAAGAAGTGTAGGGGAAGAACATGGTGAGACCCTCTCCCCAAACTACCCAGGAAAACCCCTCTTTACTCTGTTTTTCTGAGGCCACTTGCAGTTACAGATGCTTTCCTGGAAGCTGCTACAGCTGGCTTTACCCAGTCCTGTCTTCCTCCCACTTGAGTGAACTCCAGTGTAGCTCCTTGTGTGCTGAAAGAGAATTTGATGCAGAACTACTAGAGACAAATAGGGTTTCACCAAACCCACAACAGTATGGGAATGACTGTTTATAAGCATAAATCTAGTGTTCATTGATTCAAACAATTCCTTCAGGTCCTAGGAAATTCTTTTAAATGGATATAAGATGCAAGAAAAAAGCTGAGAAATCAAATGCAAGCCTGCTTTGCTTGGGGCAAAAAACAGTTTTCACAATTCACTCCTATTCCTTGTAGAACCATTCTATTTAACAGAGCACCTGATAAACAATTTTGAAAAGCACTAAATAAACTGGTTTTGAGGGAATATCTGGGTCCAGAAGGAACCTCAATTTTATGTATTGGAGGAGTTTACCTTTCATCTAGCTATGCACACATGGGCCCAGTAGCCTTTTTGTCTGGAGAATAATTTCTTTGGCTAAAGCCCATCTTCCAGAAAGACTCTCAGGTTTAATTTGAGTATGTCAATTGTGGCACTAAGTGTCCTGCCTGCTTACATACAGATCTTATATATATATATATATGTCAGGATAATGGGAAGAAAGCTCTTCGGCTCTTCTGACATGGACAAATCGCGAAGCAGCCAGCAAGAGGCAGTAAATCTTTCTAAACCCTCTTGCAAACAAATTTTGCTAAACACTTCTGCAAACCTTCTGTGATCTGGCTTTGAGCCAAACACTGGCTTTGAGCTCTAGTCTTTTACTGGTGATGCATCTTGGCTTGATATCATGCTTCCAAAACTGGAAGCCAAGTTTTGAAAATTAAATTGTTGGGTTGACTGTGGATTAGATGCACTCTTAATCCAAGTAGAGCAGTTCTTGAACATGCTTGATTTACAGTGAAAACAGTCTTTTAAAGGCTTTTTGCAGTTTTTCCTCCTTTTCCATCAGAAAAAGAAATGAAAACAGTTCTTTTAAACTCCTTGTTTTTCTACAGAATTCTAGAGTCCTTATACACATAAGTGGTGCTGACTATTGTAAGATTGATATATCCAGAGATTTTAGGTAATTCTTCAGTCCCCAATCAGTCTCATGGCAAATTCATATTTAATATGGTTGGAATAACAACAGAAAAAACTGGAAGTGTGCAGTGGTCTTATAGAAGTAGAATTATATGGAACACACTTCAGATTATCCTAAATCATATAATGATGGAGAAAGTAAGGAGCAAATTCCTCCGTATTTGTAGGAAGCTATCCCTCCTAATCAGGGCACTGAAAATGTATGACACAATTTTTCATTTGAAACGTAGTCTTTATTTTTCTTGGGCAAGAGCAACAGATGAGATAGGGGTTTAGTTTAGGTTTTGGTTTAAAATACAGGAATCTGGGCATAATTTTTTTTCATCATCTCTGGACTTCATGTGGTACCTTCCTCAGGTGCTTGCTGCCATATACATACAGTGATATTTAATTTTCACTGTATTTTTTATTTCTCTCTCCACCAACAGATCACAACTTTGCCCACAGTTCTTGAGATTGCTGGGTGTAACTGGCACCAAATTCAGCAGCTGTAACTTTCTGTGCCCTTAAAATAAAATGCAGAAAAGAGACAAATGATGAAAGATTTGCCAGCAGTATCATGAGGTAAAACTCAGCTCTCTACAGTCAATCATCCTCAGCAATCAGAGAGGTGCTGTTCTGCTTTGCACTAGTTTAATCCAGTATATGTTTGCATTTCTCACTAATTTGTCAGTTCTATTTGCAAAACCTTCTTGTACAATCAAAGGAAGTCAGTAGGAAAACATAAATATTTGGAGAGGCTATACCTAATAAGATCATTCAGGCAACTGTTGACATAAGATGTCACAGGGACAGAAAACCATCCTTGGAAAAAGAACCAAGTATGTCCACAAATGTGCGCACTCTCTTCACAGAATAACATACCCCTTCTCTCTTCTGCTTTCCAGAAACCATGTGCCTACACAGGCACACAGGGACAGAAGGCACATGCAGTTCAAGAATGACACCAAAGATGAAGTTTTCTATGTATGAAGAAATGCAATAGTACGATTTTAGTACCTCATGCACTCAATAAAAACATGCAGAGCTGCATTGCCAAGTCTTGTGAAACCCGCATTGCAATATGTCAGCTATAAAGATTTCTAAGAAGCCTGTTTTCTTGAGTAATAGCAGTTGGAGAAATGCACTTATCTGAAGAATGAAACTCTTACAGGTTTCTGTAAATCAAAACTTAGTCCAAAAGCAGTTCCTTAATATCTGTTTTCCACCTTCATCACCACTCTGACTGTGGTGCACACACTGGGCTAAATCCTGCTCAGCATAAAGAAGTGGTCTAGTCAAATCAATGCTGTCACAAGTGAGCACTGTGTAAATGCAGATGAGTCAAGTGGCTACATGCAAGCAAGAGCAAGAGGGTTTGCTGCTTTCTGCACAAATATTGGGAGTGATGTTCCTGGGCGCACAAGGTCCATGTGAGGGGAGACTCAATTTTTAGTATGGGTCTAACCAATTGCAAATTTCTTTGCTGGATGGGCTGAAGTTAATGCAGGGTTATTGTCAAATTGAGCTGATGGAAAGCAATGTAAAGCTGTTGGACTGAAAGTAGAAAGCAGCGGCCCCACACCTACCACCTTTCAAGGTTTTGTTAACTCTCTTACACTCTCAGATAATGCACACCATTAACAAGTACCCTTATGACTCACAGTCACCCATAGCCGATTATTGAAAGCCCTTCAGATTGCTTTGAGATAGGTGTGTCTTTCCTTTAAACTTTTGTGCTCATGTTTTTCATCACCAGGGAATGAAAGATTCCTGTCTAGCAAAGCTTATCGCCACGGGTGCATGTGAAAATGTCTCAGCTTCCTCAAGTTTGCAGAATATTTGGGCACATTAATCAAGACTACCTTGAAAAACTCTTTTTTGCAGGGTTACAGGAAGAAAAGGCAGCTAGGATGTGGTGCAGCGTAGACTGACTTGAGCCCACACAGCCAGAAGGTTGTGCAAGGAATGGAACCCAGCCCACATCACCCATCCCAGCATGGCACTGAACACCTGTGTTATTGTGCATGAGCTGCTTCTAGTTAGTAATGGCTTGGCTGGCCTGCCTATAGGTCAGTGAACAACATGAGCCTCTGTAAAGTGTTTTCTACAGATTGTATTAAATACTAGTATTCACAGGAAACCTCAGAAAAAATCTAGTGCAACGTTCAATTCTAAGGTGATGCCAAGTCTTTTTTAAAAATCATTTTAAATGATCATTTGTTGGACCTCAGGGTAAAATTACATTTCACAGCTCCCCTGTTCCCATGCTATGGTAAAAAAGAGATTGATGTCTGAAATTTCAACTGTATTTTTCTTACAAATTTGTCTAACTCCCTGGAGAATAATTGTCTCATACAATCTGAAGACTGGTAATTCCTTTGGAATGACCTCTGTGTTATAATTACAGCAAAAGTACTAGCATGTAGCTAGGCAGAGGGAAAGTTAATGTTCCTTTTATAGATTTGTTTTTTTATTAAACAGTTTCCCTTTAGAAGAAATACCTGGAAATAGAGACTCTTACTCAAGAGAGCTTTTTGCAGATAATACAAAATGTCTTTTTTCCTGTAAAACACTTACATGCATTAACAATTATCTGAGGGTTGCAATGTATTCTTAAAGTCATTGTACATTTCTGGAATGTATTAGCAGAATTTGAGAGTTTAATGTGCCATTTGTCTCAGGATTATTTATTTTATCCTACTCAAATATTTTGAAATTTTCTGATTTATGTCTGTCCATGGCTTATGTTGTTCTTCTCTCAAGATATGGGATTGAACTGAGAACAACTTAAATATACCTTCACATTAGGAAATAAAATTTTATGGAGCTGGAAAGTAGCAAGTCGATCAAAAGTCATAGAGAACTAGATGTGCAGTGACAGAAGTAACAAAAAAGGTTATGAGCTTGGCATACCACTGTCTCTTATTTTTGCTGGACCCTGTGAACTACACTGAAGTGCTTCCCAGCCCTCAGTCTGAGCAGTGCTAGAGCTGCATCATGGGGTGCAGAGAAAAATCCCTCCCTGCACCTGTGGGAACTCTTACTGCCATGTGGACAAGGGGATGTAGAATTATTGTCTCCATTGTAACAATTTACATGTTCAAATCCTGTCTGCCTCAGCAAAGTGACAAATACCTCAAAATATATATTGTAGAGTCAACTCTGTTCTTGATTTACAAGGTAAATTACTTATACTAACCTCCATTAACGTGGGTGGGAGTCTGTTCTGTAAATCTTCAGTGCACCCAGAAAGGACAAGGGAGTTAATCTGGTGTGATTCTTCTCTCTAAGGTCATGATCAACAATTTATTTCTCTCAATTGTATTACTTACGCCCTTTTTTTGGATGATATTTAAGGGTAAAACCACAGTAGGATGGATCAGAAGGGGTTACATGCTTCATATAAAATTAAGCATAGACTATGCTTTATATACTTGCTGCATTATAGTTCTAAAATGGGAACACTTATCAAGCATTATATTAGTAATTTTTAAGCCTCACCCACCATGAAACTGTGATATCTTCTATTTGCTTGTAGTGGATACATTTTCCTGTGTGTTACAGACTTAGATCAGTCCAGTTAAAACACTGGCAGTGCCCATGTTTTTAAAAAATAACTGAATTATACATATCAGCAGCTGTTTAATAATAACTTTTTAAAAGCAGTTCTCCCTCTAATTTTAATTTGTACTTCCTTGAAAAACATCCTTGTTCAATGCTTTAAACAATGTATTGCTTTGTCTAATGAGCAAAGATGAGAACTGAAAATTCTAAAACAGGCTGATGAATCTTTAAGAATGGCCCATATGACTCTACTCTTTTAACGAAGAAGAAAGAAAGTCTTGACCTAGTTTTCAGCAGCAGTTTCAGCTGATCTAGGCTTTCAGTACCTTTTTCTTTGTGTGTGTCTCTTTTTTGATAATCCTAGAGGGTTCTAAGGTAAGTTTCTAAGGTAGTAACAGCAATATATAATTCTACTTTTTCTGGCTAATCTAAAACATACAGGCTTTTTTGTTAACTTAAGTCAGGATGGGCTCAGATTTGTGTCATAAATAGCCTAGAACATTCACAAATGTATAGTCACTAAGTCACTAAAAGTAAAGCTCTTTTTAGGGACTTTTAGTTCTTTTAAAAGGACTAAAAGTCCTTTTAGTTAAATGACTAGATATATTTGTAAAGCGGTCTTGCATGGAAGCTCTCTGCATCACAATTAGAGAAAAATGAGAAACTTTGTTGAAGTGTAATAAGAATTAATATTTTGACCATTGGACTTGATGGATATGTTGGAAAAATAGTTAAAGTGCTTGCTGTGTTAATGTCAGCTGACATAACAATTGTTTCCAGAGAACCAAACTTCTGAATCCTCATATAAAGCACTGGGGAAATTGAACAACACTAAAGAATGTAAGGTTTGGATGGAATGGGAGCAGGAGAAGGAAAGAAAAACATTATATAAGTTCATCTACTTTCAGCTTATTTTTCCCCACTGAAATAATGAACATAGGGTTTGTCAGCAGTAAACCAAGCCAAGTTTGGAGAGAGCTTCAAGACCTGTCTTGAGCATAAGAACTATCTTGTGCATTTTAGATCCGGTGAAAGAATCTTTAATTCATGCCCATAGTCCTTCTTTGAAATAAAAACTAGTTTTGTAGAGCGAAAGGTAGTAAAAGACTTGGAGAAAAAACATCCCTTTAGTAGTTGAAGATTGCTAGTAGCTTTAAGCAGCCCTGAGAAGCTGAAAGCAGTGTGAAGATGGTGGTGCTATGAGTGTGCACAGCAAGGAGGCAGATAGGCAACCCTGTTGTTTTTTTGCAGTTTGCTCCTGCTGTTGTCCTGCTTACCGCAGATGGACAAGGCAAGCAGTATCTTTCACCCATTAAAGCCTCAGGGCCAAAGCCCTGATTGCTTTGAGATTTTCAGTGCTCTTCTCTGCTGCAGTGTGCTTCAACACCCTGGTAGCAGTCATGCCACTGTGATCCCCCAGGGCTTCCCAAAAACTTGTAAAATTCTTTCTGTTGGGACTTTTTTCTAAGTGCAATGCATAGTTCAAGATGCTATGGAACAACTTCATTTGGTCTGAATTTACTCATTTTTGAGCTGGCAAGAGCCACATAGGTCTTCTGCCATAGTTACCATGTTGCATGTACCCATTAATCTCCCCATATAAAATAATGGGCCGGATATGTATAACATTACCAGTTTTTACATGTGCAAAGCCAATAAAAACACAGAAATCAGCATGAAAAAATTTTTAGTGCTGTGGTAAGTTTGAAAACACATCAAATTATTGCTGTGCCAGCACCAAAAACAGTGGCTGACAAAAGATGCACCCATTCTCATTACCACGTATGCACAAAAGCATCCTAAGGGTTTCCCATAGACTAGAGACTTACTAGTGGAAAACACAGGGAAAATACATATCTTCTCTTCATCACTACATCTTGCTGAAGTGACACAGGATCCTCTGTGTAATTTGTTTGTAACCATTTGTGTATCAAAGCAGTTATTCGAAATTACATATTTTTGTGCAAAGAAGATCTCTATTGATATTGCAGCTGATAAGGGGGTTTTGATGGAATGACCCTTGTTACCACCCACTATTTGGGCTATGATGTGAGATTGTTCTTCCGGTTTGTTGTAGTGCCCTCCAGAGGCAGCTGTGAATCACTGTGAAGCAGAAAATGTCCTTACTGCATGTTTTTTGAGAGGCTGATCCATTGAGAACAAGACTTTCTTTACAGACTGAAAGTTTAGGTTTTAAAGCTTTCCAGGTCCTCAAACATGGGAACTCTGTAAAGTGCTGTGCTCCTAGAGTACATACTGTTGGCATATGATGTCCTTCTTTGAAGCTGACAACTTAATCTTGAAATTGCTTCAATAGCCACAGGCTGTATTTCACAAGATAATGGCTTTGATTAGCTGTATGAGCATATGTGTAACCTTGATCATGGAAAACATTAATAATTTCTAAATCCCAAGGCAAACCTCAGAAAGGTTCATCTGCCCTGTCTTTAGCATGTCTATTTTTTCTCACATAGGCAACATGTAGAAAACATGAGTTTGTTTCCTTTCATCGGAAATAGACTGCTGGAAGACCAAATTCTATACCAATCTTGTAATAATTTCACTTATCAAGACTGGAAAGGTCATTCCTGATTTGCAAAGGTTCTGATTATCATGCTGTCCATGCATTTACCTGCATTATGTGTTCAGTACAGGCTGAATGAGCAAAATGTAGTCATAGATGTAGTCCTTCTTCCATAGGGATGGTAGTGGCTGTGACATTGCTAGACTGAGGCTGCCAGTTCCACTGGCTGACATCAGAGACTCTCCAGAGGGAGAAGTTCAGGAGCAATTTAGAAATCATAGACCAGATCATAGAGCTACCATAAAGCTTTCATCAGTCAATAAAACAAGCTTTTCTTTTCATTAAAAATGACTCAATTTTTTTTGTCTTATAAAAAGAATATTGATGCAGGCACCCTGAAAACTTTGTCTGAACCTTTATTCTCTCTACTACTCTTTTAATTTCCTGTTTTTCTTTTCTTTGTATGTGGTGAATGCTCTCATAAGAGCTTTACTGCTTTTTCATCTATGTATGGGTAAGGTACTTCAAATAACACCTCCCTGTTGCCTATCTCCAATTTCCACCAGCAGGTCACCAAGGAACCGTGACCTCCTAGAAACAGTTCCAGAGATGTCTTCATCAGACGCCTGTTTCTGCCAAATGATAGGAAGAACATGAAATTGAGTGGGGAGAAAAGTTACACTTTAAAGTTCTCCAGCATTGTCAAGGCCTCTGAAAAGAGCATAATAAATAGTGCATCTACTGAATGATCTTCTTTCTGGCTTTGCAAGAAGGAGCATCCTTTCTGTGAAGCGCTTGTGCTGATGTTATCACAAGATGCTTTGGTGAGGCTTTAACCATCTCACAGATCAGGTGTCATTATCTCCTGTTTCAGCTGACTTTTCCTTCAGAGGGGGAAACCAGAAGCAGAGTCCCTCTGCAGAACTGTCATGACTCAAACTTCTACATTTAATAGTAAGGGTTTTAAAATTATTGTGGGGCAATTGATTGAAAGTTGCTGTACCTGTTTTCAAAATGTTGTAAGTAAAAATTGATGTGATTTTGAAAATGGAAAACTATTGCATGAAACTCTTTAGCACCAAGAGATCTTCCTGGACTATGGCCATAAGATGCATTTGTTCAAGTCAATTTTGCATTAATCAGTGTGCTTTAAAGATTACAACCTATGCTTTATTATTTAGTGGGTCATATATTTTAAAAAGTGCCTTTAAGTGTTTTGTTGAAACACATCAAATATCCACTGTAATGCCTAGATGGCTGACAGTGTTAATATATATCTGGTACATTTACCTTAGCAGTTAAATAATCTAGTGGAGAAATTTATTATTTATTTTATATTTTATCGCCAAAGATCCATAGTATCTGAAAAATCAAACTTAAGGTACTTGTCTCCAATACTTAAAAAAAATAATTAATATTTTCCGATCACTCAACTGCTAGACTTTTAAACAAGTTTTCCCACTAGAAATTGTATAAATGATCTGCTATCCTTTGTCTATAACAGGAGAGCATGAAAGTTGTTTGAGTAACGTATAGTAAAAATGCAAGTCAGATTGTTGCAAAGCCAGCACCTCGCATTGGCATGGGCTGGCAGTACTTCACTGCATTTCTCCTGTGCCCTTGTCTGTGGAAGGAATATCTCCGCCCCTCACCCTGACCCAGAAGAGAAGAAATTTTCTGAACAAGGTAGCAAGCTGAGGAGGAGTGCAAGGACCTTTGGAGAGGACCTGTGAGGTGGAGTAACTGGGGACATAGCAGAGCTGTGTGAACAGAAGAGAGGAACAAAAGAAATAGTAGGAGCAGCAATGGAAAGAGAGGTGTACTTCAATCACCACTTAGAGGAAGTCGAGACAGTTGGATGGTTTTAAAAGTTTTTAAAAAACCCACAATGCTATCTCAAGCAAAATACTAACTTCAGAATTGCCTGTCTGCTGAGCTCAACTCCTGTGAGGAGGAAGCTGCCTTCTGCAACAGGACCACCATGGCAAGGAGAAAGGATGGCTGTAGGAATTCACACATGCTTGAGGGCAAGAAAGATGGACCCAAGCTGTGAATACTAGCATTCACAAAAGATGTACCCACTGCTCAATGTGAAGAACTGGCTTCAACTCAGTCTGCATTTTGAGACTGGATGTTGTTCCATTGGTAGTCTATCCACAATAGTTTGTCCATCTGTAGTAATTTTGCCCAGTGGGCCCCATCTCACAGCTTTTTGTCTTTATTCAGGCTATATGCCCGTTGACCTCAGTAAGAACTATGCCAGGATAGAGTGATTGAGGAGTGCAGAATACAGGCTGAATATCTTTAATGCACTTTCTATATAATTTCTATATAAAGATCTAATTTTTTTTTAAATAAAACCATAGGGAACTAGAAAGATTATAATAGCTTTAGTGATGTGACTCAAATATACATAAGAGGTGGAAGACAGGAAATAAACCTTTTGAGAGAAATAGCCTATATAACCTGCTGTGAGTGGTCTGTGGGTAAACACGTTCTGTCTGCAGTGAAGTTATGTGAATACACAGGAATTATTTAGTACTTTCACCCAACTGTGAGCAGGACCACACAAATAGTGGCCTGTCACAAATATATATGCAGGGAATATATATTGTGACTGCAATAGGAATCCAATTGTGACTCAAATTCATTATATTAAGTGTGATTCCATGTTTTGCTGGGTGGCTGACCTACTGCAACTGTATTAGAATGCACCGTGGTGCATTTTTTTACATTACAGAGGAAATATGAGGTAAGTATGTAAAAGGCTTTGTACATACAGCCAGCTTCAGTTTGTTGTAAATCTTCAAGCTCATACTTCCACTAAAGTTGAGTCAGATTCCGGGACTGGAGCAGGTATGCTCATTGACTATCCCATGGAAGTCACGGAGCAGGTTTTAAAAGCTGTTCTCTAGCCACTTACTCTAATTTCTTTCGGTCATAGGGTTTCATATCACTTCCCATGCACAGCATTTCATCATCAGCAGGAGTGCCTCATACAGGATGGGTTAGAAAAAGGGATGAGAGAGCTGCAGACAAAGACTTCCAAGATACCAGGTATAAGAGCTGGACCTCTAATAAGCTTGTGCTTCTTTATGTTGGTCATCTCTGAAGTCAAAACTTGTGGAGTCTTCTTGGCATTCCATCTAGGTCTGACCTATCCTCTGAGAGTATATGGATATTTTTGGCTTTTTAGAATATATTGCACAGATCCCAGATCAGAAAAAAATACAGCTGGCAAAAATCTTAACTCATTTAGCATGTCTACCAGTCCATGAAGTATTGTTCTCTGAAGCCTATTTTTGTAGTATTCGTAACACAGTCTAGGACTAGTGAAAAGGGGAAAGTTTGTCATGAGAAGTCTGTCATTTAAGAGAAGAATTTGATTTAGTTGGGTTTGTTTATTCTTGATGTTTTACTTTGTCTTGACAGTACAAGTTAGACATCTGTCCAGCACCCCTTTGTACACCTAGACATAAGAAAATATTTCCACACCTTTTTTGTTTTTATGGTAGCTTGCATTTCAGACAGATCAGAACACATTGCTGACCAACATCTGAGATGATTTTTATATGAAGTGAGAATTAAAGACTGTGGCATGATATATTAATAAAGCAACCCAATAGAGACTGCAATTTAGTATTTGTTCTGCAGTAGCTCTTCCTGGATTATCAAAATACACTTATATACCAGTGAAACAGTATATACTGTGAACCAGTATTGACATTTTTGAGAACAAAACTGTAGCAATAGAATGGCAAGAGCAGTTCAGATAGTACAAAGTTAAAAAGAAAAGGAGACAAAACAAACCTGTAACACAACCTCTAAAGTGCCCATAAATGCTTCTAGCTTGATTGTTTCTAAATCATTTGGGCACTAAAGGAATCTAAAGGCACTTCAGGTGGGCTACCACAGTTCCTGACAAGAATGGGATGTGTAGGCAATAGAAAACCCTTGGGATCCTGATTGCGATGAGTGCTTTCTCCTTGCTTTCTTCCAAGGTGTGGAGATTGCAGGCTCAGCTCTCTGAATTGGGTTACAAAATAGCACACCTTTGGTCTGATTGGGGCTAAAGAGGTGAATGATTTATGCAACCACTGTTATTTCCTTAATGAATGGCAAGAAACTTCCCTTTTGCTAGGTCAGAACTTAGAAAATAAAACAAAGTCATCATTCCAAAGGATAACACAATTATTTTATAAATTGTATGAGCTGTGTTGCCCTTGTTTTTTAACAGATCTGTTTCTGCTTCATTAACTGGTATAACACTTTCACTCATCAAATTTACCTGTTCTTTAATGCCTTGAGACAAACTCCAAACTGTATGTAGTAGTTAATACTCTGTAACACATCTGGCATTGCTTACAGTTATGCATAGTCTTTTAGCAGAGTGATTTTCCTTTCTGCAGTGTAAAACGAAACATATTGATTATAATTTGTTGCCATTCCCTTTTATCTCTTTTTTACTCACAGCTTGGAAGAAAATATTTAGAAAGTATTTTTCATTCATTTTTTCTTAAGTTCTGTGACAAAGATATTTTAAATAAAAAGTAACCTTGAATGAAGGCAACTTTTGTTTTCTTGTGGTTTTGCCAAAAACACTATTTCCTTTATAAAAATCCTCTTATAATCTAAAATTATTGGATAGAGATCTTACAGTTGAGGCACAGAATACAAATACAAGAATCCTTCAGAGTCCTGCATCATTAAAAACTAATAAAATGTTGTTGTTTGGGTTATCAGACGATAACCCAAAAGTCAGAAGTCAGGAAATGCTGAGATACCAATGAATTTGTACAGCTGCTTAACTCTGAGAACATATAAAATTACAGTGGTTGTTTTGTTCCTAAAAGATGGCCTGCAAGGGAAAACTAGTGGGTGACAGAACTGGTCAAGGGTATGTTTCCTCTCAGAAAATACAAATCTGCAAAGCAACATAAATATGCACAGAAAACAAACAGGCCCCAAACAAAGTGTGGAGCCAGCACCCAAATTACCAGCTTTCTGCATCCGGTGGCATTAATTTAAAATGCTGTTGCAAGCAAGCAAATAAATAGAAAGCTTGAGCTTCCAAAACTTCAGCTTGCTGAAAACACCTTTGTCTTCATTAGATAATTAGTATTTAAAGGCATTCTTGGTTTATCTGTATGTACAAGTCTATTTTAGATGTGGTTAAGTTTGAGAAGGAATGCAGTATGTTGGATCTTTCTTCCTGTGCTTTTATCTGTTCTGCAGATTTCACATTTAGGAAGGGATCTAGTCAGCTTGGCACCTAGTTAAGGACCTGAGTTAATTGAATACTTGCAAAGGCACTCTGAGAAGGGCAGCAGGGCAGTGAGGGTGAAATTGCACTCTCTCAGACAGTATTTGCTGGATGGTATCGCCTGAAGCAGAACAGAAGTCATCTGTCTCCTTTGGGAAAATGTGGGTTAAAAGAAGCTTATTTTTCATTATTTATGCAGCACTGTATTTTAAACATGGAGTGAAGGCTGTCAAAAAGTCTCAAATACCATTGCATGTAAGAATGGCAGGCAGATGATCTATCATGTGGAAGATTGTCTCAATTTAATGCATGGCAAAATGCAGTTATGTTGAACCCCAAAATAAATAAAGCACTTCTCTGAAAAGTAATTATGAAAAAATTATGTGTGATATGTATCTGTTCTTGTGATTAAGCCTATTACAGTTAGTAAGATTTACTGGTAGAAAGTTTCCTTCTACTTATTATGAACATTCAACTTCATAATCACTTTCTTTTCTATTCACATTTTCTTTTCAATTGTAAAAAGTTTGGATCTTTTGAAAAAGAAAGACTCAGGAAAGATTAGGAAGGGAGAGAATGAATGCCTGCATGTATTTCTGTACATATGTACCTATAAGGAAGGTTACATAGATCAGTAAGACTGTACTCTACTGGGGACACTTATTAAGAAATATATGTTAGATAAAAATATTATACAATACATTATATGTTTTGACTGCTTAAATCTGGTTTAGAACTTCAGTAAAGTGTGATTAATTTACTTACGTTTTGAAGTCATGTCTTAAAATCATTATAAATCATACATTTCCTAGAATGAAAGGAATGAAAACATGTTTTCTAGAATGAAAGGAATGAAAACATGTATTTCCATGCAATCTGGACTTTTTCTTCTTGTTATTTAAAATTTATTTTCTTTTACATGCTTGATATATTAGCTTGACAAGGCTAATCCTGATGCTTTCCTTCCTTGTTACATACTCTGTATTATACTGTGCATAAGACCTAAATAACAAATTTTTACACAAGTAAAAAGGTCTCTGCTCTGTAACCAAAATTTCATGGGATTCTCTCCAGAAAGGCTCATTGCTAGAACTTTAATTTTTAATGAAATGAATTCAAGTGGTTTTCTTTGTTTCAGTAGAGTATGCTAAAAATTTTCAGTACCATGGTTTGGGTTTTTTTTCATCCTAGTTCTGATAAATCAGTTCATTAAAATACATGCTTATGGTTAGGCAGAATCACTTATACATTTTATTTGATATTGAGATTGAATAATCTTTATGAAAGTTCTCAACATGTGTTTGATAAACAAGAATATGTTTGTTGCAAAAACAGGCCAGTGAGCAAAGAAAAGGGTTTGGTGAGGCTGTGTTTATTGTTCAATAAATCACAGTCACTGTAAGTGACCTGCTGACTTCAAGTTCTTTAGGTCAAGGAATCCCTTGCTATTCTGCAACTTCTCCTCTTTGCTGAGCCTCTTAATCAAAAGTGTAAAGCCAGAAAAAACATCAAGCAATCAAGAGCTGGATGATTGGATTGGTTATTTTAAATGACTACAGCTATGGTTCAGATTTGGGGATAGATTGCATCATCTCAGTCTCACTAAGTAGGTAATACAGTAAGCATTTTGTGAAAAACAGTCTTACACACACAAAAAAATAAAAACAAATATTAAATGAAGCCATCACTCCAAGGGACTTTGACAGACAATTAATTTACTACATATATAAAACCTGCATGTATTTAAAAAAAAATCCATCATAGTGTTCTTTCTGCTTTGCTCTAACATAAATAAATGAAATTTTTTTTATTATTATCTTATTATATTAACATGTACTGTTGTGCTTTTTTATTACTGTTTTATCCTAATTGAACCCAGTAATTTGTATTGGTTCCCGTGATTTTATTTGTGCTATTAATGATGCATTCAAAGGTGAGAACACTATTACAGCACTAAGAAGTGAAAGATAACCATATGTAAACAGTGTTGCAGATGCCATTTCTTCAATATGTGAAATATATGGTTTGATGATGATAAAAGACACAACTGAAAGCAAAAATTAGGCAGATAAACTAAAAATAAAAGATTGGGTCATTATCAAGGTGTTGCCTACCTTGGTTTTTGTTAATGAGCTAATTAACAAAAAAGGAAAGGATGCTGTCCTTTACTGGAAGGGAAGCAGATCTGGGAAGTTTTATATGTGAAAGCAATATAGAAGTGTATTGAGGTAGCTGCAAGTTTGTCATCAGATTTTGTGAGCAAAGGGTCCTTGTGTTTATGATGCTGGCAGAAGGGGAGCTAGCCAGCAACCTCACTCAATGCAGGAAAATCTTACACCAGAAAGGAGAACCAAAGAAAAGGAAGAGAAAAGCTATGCATGGATTAAATTCTTCCATGAACTACATTGTGACTTGTTAATACATATGATAAACTGTACAGTGTAGTATCTTCACTAGGACTTGACTTGGGGTGAATTAAGACCTTATGACCATGCAAGACTGAGTTAGGTGACCTGTTCGGCTATAGTCAAAAGTAAAACAATATTTTAAAAGTTTTACTAGGAAGATTAGACTGAAGAATCAATCAAACACTATAGACACCTGTAATTTGTAGTACACAACAGTTCATAATTTTTTTCAGTAAATAGATCTAGGCAGGAAGCCCTCTCAAAATATTCTTTGGATTAAAAGGAGTTTTT
Organism: Upupa epops; assembly: GCA_013397515.1. Taxonomy (NCBI): domain Eukaryota; kingdom Metazoa; phylum Chordata; class Aves; order Bucerotiformes; family Upupidae; genus Upupa; species Upupa epops. Next base: position 32,921 of record VZRI01006887.1, read on the forward strand.
GACAAACACAAGAAATGCACAAAGCAGTCCATTTTGAACAGTCTTTAAAAAAAACCCTTAAAATGTATGGATTTTAAAATTTTTTTTAACTTCAAGCAAGCCTTCTGCTGTTGCAGACTGGCTTAAGGAGAAGGGACATGGGTCCCTAGAGATGTTGCACAACCTAGGCTTTCATGGTAATCATGAAGGTATAGTTATGAAACAGGCAGTTAAGTATAAGGAGGTAAACAGTTAAGTTGTAGGTTTTAGATCCTTGGCATAAGTCAGGCTGTCAGCAGGGGTTGGGGCCCACCTGGATACCTGTCAGCAGGATCAGCACCTGAGCAGAAGCAAAACCTGCACATGAGAGGAAGGTAACCCTCGCTGAAGCCACAAGCAGGAGGGGTATGAGAAGATGACCTCTGAGGCCGTGGCCAGGGATATGAGGACAAGTCTTTACATTGTGACCAATAGGTGATCTCTAAGGCTGTGGCCAATGATGTGAGGACACATGTACACTGTAACCAGTGAAATAAGGACAGGTGTCAAAGGTTTGCTATAAAAGCCGCTGCAGTATGCTAATCAAATTGAACTTGCTTTATCACTCACATTGAGTCAGCCTGCATGTTCCGCCATGGGAATTTCCCCCACATTCTGCTTTTCTGAAGAGTAGATTCTGGAAAGGAAGAATTAAAATCTGAAGAATCTTTATTAAAAATCATAGAATCATAGAATCATTCAGATCGGAAAAGACTTCCAAGACCTTCAGATCCAACCAATAACGTTACTCTACCATATTCACCAGTAGACCATATTTTTAAGCACCAAAACTAAACACAATCACAACTTTAAACACAACTAGGGATGGAATCTCAAAGTCCCTGAGCAGCCTGCTCTAGTTCCTGACCACTGTTTCCATAAAAGCTTTTTTCCTAATGTCCAGCCTAAACCTCCTCTGGTGCAGCCTGACTCCGTTCCCTCTGGTTGTATTCACCTGTGAATAGATACCAATGCCTATCACTCTACAATATCCCTTCAGGTACTTGTAGAGGGCAATAAGGTCTCACCTCAATTTCCTCTTCCTCAGGCTAAACAGCCCCAGCTTCCTTAGCCACTCCTCGTAAGACTTGTTTTCTAGGCACTAAATTCATACTTGGAAGAAGGACTATCTCTTGGAGCTCTTTTACTACCACAGAGAAAATCACTAGTAAGAGTTGTACTGGAAAGCAGGTACAGTATGTTTCTAGATTCTTTCCAGATCTGTTTACCTTGCATTAAAGAACAGTACAGTCTCATTTCTATCATTCTCATTAAATGAAAACAATGCAAAAAAATCTGATGGTAATGAATCAGACACTTTTTCAGTTGTATCTGCCTCCTTATTTATGGAACTTGTATCATCATCACATAAGCAATTTTTAAAATGAGATGAAAGTTACACGGTGATCTTAATACTGACTCATCAGACACTACTGCAGCATTTCATTGTGCAGAACTGTGGTGTGGTATTACAGCAATATACTATTTTTGAGGACCTTATGTGTAAGCAGAAGGAATTGGCGTTTTTATATCTTAAAGAAAAAAGAAATAAAAAGAATCAGATAACTGTGCAGACATTACAAGTGTGGCTCAGTGCATGCATTTAGTGGTGCTCTTTTTGCACTCTTGCCATCAGTTGAGGGTGGACCAGACACAAGATGAATGACAGGTGCTCTCTATTAGCCCCTTGCCAACAGAGTAAGAGAAAGGCAATAAAGGAAAGAGAATTACAGATTGGAAAAGAAGGTACATCTGCTTTCATGAAAATAGGGATAAAATGAAATACATACAAAGCCAATACCAAACCCCATCCCACTGCTGGCAACTACATCACCATCACCACTGATGCATATGCTGGGAAACTCCCAGTCTGAAATCAGTAGCAGACAGGGAACAGATGCAGAAACTGGACTGAGGAATGCATGGATTTGGATACTAGCCAGTGAAGAAGAGGGTGAAGAGACCAGAGAGAGGAGTGCTGACTCTTGTGATTCACTGCTTTATACACAATCTGACATATATGGGATGGAATACTCTGTTGGTCAGTGTAGGGTCACCTGTTCAGTCTGCCTCTTCCTGCAAGTGTGGCCTTGCATCCACTGCATCCCACCTGGCTCACAAGATTTAGCAATGATCTTAGTCTCCATAGGAGCAAGTCTAAGCAATAGCCTTTCTACATACTGGTTCTTCATATAACATCAGGAATTATCACTTGTAGAAACAGACACTGTCTGCCCAAATATGTCATTAACATCAGAAAATGCGGTTGGTTAGAAGAAAATTATCCAAGGAGTAAAATCACTGAACAGAACAACTCTATAGAAAGAATTTTCTATATGTAAATTTTATGTGCTACTTAATTACTTTTTATGCCATGGGAAAACACAAAAATCAATTTTCTCAATAAATGTCTAAAGAAAATAATTCTGTATCACTTCAAGAATAATAGTACATGTGCTGTGGGTGAAAATATTCTTGGGTCCTTAAAAACAATCTGAGATTGAAGGATCTATATGACTCAGAGTTTGATTCATTGTACTGAGTCTGAAATTACGGAAAAGAAAAAGTATTTCTGTGACATGTCATGCCAATATAAATAATGTAAGTCCTTTCTTTAGGCATTTACAAACTTATTTGGAGACACTCTAGATATGTGGGGAATGATTGAGTACAGTAAGATCAGAGACAAGAGAGAAATAAAAATATACTAGATGGAAATTATGAGATCCAAGATGGGAAGGAGAAAAGACTTAAAGATTTGATAAGGTTTAAATCCATGTGGAAGTACTGACAAGTACTTCTGCAAGACACTTCTTGTATGTTTGGTGGAGAAGAAGGAATTTGGGAGAAAGCTAGAGTGGCTACAAATAATGGTCTATGATTCACCAATGTTTCCCACAACTCTGGGACTCTCTCAGGTTACATTATGTGTAATAAAAATTAAAATTGGGAAAATATTCTCAATGCAGAGATCAAAGTTCAGATCTATTGAGTTGAGTGGAAAGATTTTTATTCCTTTTATGATAGACTATGTGTTGCTCTCCCCTCTCCATTTTCTTAGACTAATTCCAGTCATGCCTGGATATCTAGGTCTTCTACAGTGTTAGTTGATTGATGGTCTTACATGGATAGAAAACCACTTTCAAATCTGTATCTAAGATCTTGGTTTTATTCATATTTAAAGCAAAGAAGCTACTTATGGCTATGTCTTGACTAGCTGCATCACAATGGAAAAGGGAGGAGTAAGAAAAAAATACCATCTAATGCATGGACTTGTACATTGGTTGATGTCTGTTTCTCTTTCAGCTGATAACTGGGTGTGTTAAGCACCCTGCATTGCAACCATGGAAGACGAACTTGACCAAGTATGCTGTTTAAATATTTTGCTGACTTCATCATTCAGCAAGTGGAAAGTGAGTTTAATGCTTGGAGAATTGATATTCAATACATGGAGGTTAAAGTGCAGTGACAACATCAGTGTGTCACCAGTACAACTATGGCTTTGTTTTGTGGTGTTAAGACATCTCGGAACTTGTTTTAACTGGCAGATGCTCATTGGTGCCAAGGAAACTACGCAAATAAAGTGTACATTGACTGAGATGATGCTGATGTCTGAGATGATGCTGATGTCTATGTATCTGCATGGGAGCAAGTGCTCACTTTATTCGTATAAGAAAACAAAATAACAACCAATCAATAAAATGGATGCTACCTTGCTTGTTCTTATATTGTACTTTAATACTGAATTGATTGAGACCCAAATTCCAGTGAACTCATATAGGGACAAAATTAGGAAGGCAGCAAACTCATAGCTTTTTTTCCAGCTTAAAAAGTGTTGTAATAATTATAATAAAATACATTAACAAACTTGAGCCTCACCTCTTCTAAATTATGCATCCAAAAAGTTGCAAGGTGGACCCCAGGATTTTTTTACATTTTAGATTGGCCCATCAGCCAAAGCATTTCTCCATCCTCCATTCTCTTTAGACATTTATGTCTCATTAGCTTGTGAGAGATTGTTTGGATTTGGCAATATAATTTCATATGACATGACTTGATACAATTTCTTTTTATAAAGATTTTTTCTTGGATGTATAGAAGCCTATCTTGAGTGATTGACTACCCTTGCTACTTGTAAGCCAGGATACAGTCTGCTGCCAATTTGCCAGAGTATTTTCTTGAGTACTGTAGTTTCACACAATTATTCTACTGTGGTGGTTCTGATGTTTATGACAGTAATTGTCATATTTTTATCATACACAAATGGTACTTTTTTAAGTGGAACAAAGGGTGACTTAGCTCTTTGACACACACTATAGCAGTGAAAAAAAATTTAAAAAGGCACTGAAGGTCTCTTGCAGTGAAGCCACATTAGTGCTTTTAGTCTTATTAGAGTTTTTATAAAATGAGCTCATACATCACGTCAGAGGGAGCTTTGAAATTCTGCATTAGTCCACTAGATGGTGATCCTTGTGAATCAGGATTCAGGCAACTAAACAAAATTCTATCAAGAACAAAAAAACCCCCATACTGTAGCATGCAGAATAGAAACACTTGTTGACATCATGATGCACAATTTGCATCATAAATGTACACAAAGAAATTAAAAAACATGACTGAGGAATTGCATTGTCATAATGCCCTCAGCATCATGTCAATATGTGTATCACTCTCTTCTCACTGCAAATAATTTTGCAAGATCTCAACTGCAAACCCTTTTAGAATCTCATACTGAAAAGTATGGCTTGTCTGAGGCTGTTCTCAATGCATCTGCAATTAAGCATACTTGGTTTTCTGCATACCGTGTACAAAATGACACACCTAATCTTAATATAAAACAAAGGCTTAGGGAATGGTAATAGAAATGTTTTATTAATCAAATATATTTACATTTTTTGTCTTCTTTTTAAATGTGTGTCTTGTGTTTTCATTTAAACACAATGTAATCTTTACAGTTGATACCACAACACTACAGCTACATGCATGACTTAATTGGTCCTTTGTAGTAAAAAGATGCAACTTTATGAAGTTTAAAAAATGCAAGCTCTTTACCTTTCTGATTACAGTGTCATTGTTCTTATTACAACAGAAGACTCCTTTAGCATATTCTACACCTACTGGGTGGATTTATGCACTTTTTCAGATTGGCTTGATGATATCAAAACTTCCAAGATCTAGACAAAATATTTTAAAAAGGCTTCCAGAATATTTTATTTTCTGGAATCTTATCCACAGAAAGGATTTGGATAGAACAGAAAAGTGCTCTAATTGCAATAAAAACCAAAAAGTAGTAATTGAAAACTCTCAAAAGTATTGAGGACTTATCTATTTATTTTTCTTGAAAACACATCATTCTGTCAGCTATAAGACAGCACCACATAACATAATGGCACCATATCAATAATAAATAGTCATTAGAATGAGAGATGAAGTTACCAAAATAAAACATATGAACATAATTTCTTGTAAATTTCTACTATGTAATGTGCTGTAATTATTACACTATCCCCAACTCAGCTTCCTTTCATGAGAAGAAAATAAAATTGTAATAAAAAAGATAATATTTGGGATCTGTACCTGCAGGTTCATAAAGGACCTAACATCTTTCTGAAAGGAATGACTTTGTTAATGTGTAAAATGTACTTCCATGCCAGACAAAATATTTGAACTAGGCACAATTTTAAAATATGACTTTCAATGTGTTCAGAGTTGGACAAAAAAAAAAAAAAACCCACAAGTTTTTATTTATTTACCAGAGTAAAAAACAGAGATGTCAGGCATTTAAGAAATTCTGAAATGGCACATAATTACTATGCTTACTGCTTCAATTTACTGTATGCTAACATCTATGGTACTGTTGACACATGAACAGAAAGTCATTCAGCATTTGGGAAGCGTGGACAGGAACTACCTTCTGTTTAGTCCAAACCTAGGATGTATTAGTTTGTTGATGTTACTTGTACATTTGCTAACTTATAACAGAATACTGAAGGGTGCACTTGGAAAAAGCCCATAAAATCATGGGGTTTCACTGAATTGCCTTTGTATGCTGTCAACTCTGTTGTGTAAAAAAACGATACAATAACTGAAACAGTGCTTAGGCATCTGGCACCACATGTGTGATCTCCACAAGAAAGAATTATTTGGAAGAAAAAAAATTAAGTTATGCAGAAATCCTACTCTGGTACTTTTTTTTTTTAAAATGTAGTAAGATATTTAAATAAATGATCGTTATTTCACATCCACTCAGGAAAATATTTAGACGCATGCTTAATTAAAACTTTGATTAAGCCTATCTATTCAGCAGGGAACTTGCAATACCTGTAAGGACATACTTACGTGCTATTTGCATTTCAGGATTCAAATACAAATCCATTTTAGCAAGAGGCTCTGTTCTGTGCTACCACTAACTACAGCCCTGAATAGGAGAACAGCAAGAGCACAAGTCAGTGATCTAGCAGATAGCTTACATTTGCTCTTCAGAGCATTACACATCTTTTCCCCACTTATTTACTTATACATTTTTGACTTTTAATTTTGTTGTGAGAATATCTATCTGCTTGCAGAAATTATCTACTGTTGCTGTTCAAATCTTCACTGAAAGCTGGTGCCTCACTAAGATGTTACTTTACCAGAAATCTTTTAAGCAAGGGAAAGTGTGAACTACCAGTTTTGGGATCAGATTTATTTTTTTTTATGTTTGATTATCCTTGCTAGGAACAAAACAATACTTAAGTATAAATCCTTTAGTTACAATTCTTTCTACCCAGCTTCCCATGCTTCTTTGAACCTGAAAAACAGCTAAACAAATAAATGCACTTATATAGTGGTTAGGAAAGTCTCATAGTTTGGATGATGAGATCAGGCAAATGACAACAAAATTGCTCACTCCCCATATCTCTGCACTGAAAAACAGATCGAAAACACAAAGATGAGGTGTATTTATAAGATAATCTGGTATTTCCTAGAACAATGAATAAAAAATCTCTTTTTTCAATAATGTTTTATGTTTTTAATGGTCAAGCACAAATACTGAAACCTGAAGAAATTCCCAGTAAAGCCTTGGAAAGTCCAGGTTCTGCAGTGTAGTTTCTGCAATATAATAAACCAACATCCTAGAGTATGGATGTCTGAGCTTTCAATTCCTTTTAAAAGTATTTGAAGTTTATTGTATGCTCCTTTTCTGCTTGAGCTCTTCACAGAATTCATAAATGGTCTGAACCTGTTACTAAATTTGTATCTGATTCTATCTAGCCCTTTACAGAACTGGATACTTAATTCTCTACATATTTAAAGTAATCCCCATAGATGTTTTTAAAGTATTTAATATAATCAACGGAGCCCTTATGAGCCACCCAGCATTTCAGTTTTGGTGCAAAACTGAATTAGTGTATTTATCATCCCCATAATCTCCACAAATGTATTTTGCAGTTTTACCTTATGTTATAGCATGACCTCAGAACTCTTCAGGGTTTGCTTCTTGCTGATGGAGGTTTGGTAGTGTTTCAGTGGGGGTTGTTTTGTTTTGGTTCATTTTTTGCATTTTTTATTTTTTATTTTTTTACATTTTTATCAAACTACATTTCTAGCATTGAGGCAATCGATATATAAACAAATACCACTGGTCTCTAAAAGTTAAAAAGATTATTTGATTAGACAATATCATGAAATCTGAAATACATCAAGGATAAAAGCTTGAAAAAAGCCAGTATGGAAATTGTTAAATTGAATCAATGTAATGACATCTGAACTTTTTACACTGATCTTGGGAATACATTGGCTTTCTTTCATTTACACTGTAACAGAAAAATTTCCATGAAGTAAACACTATGAAGCTTCCAAGTAATTTACAAGGTATCTGACTTCAGATTAGCTTTTGTTTTGAAGCTCAGTCCAAGTCATTTAAAAGCTTCATCTAATTGAGTAACATTTGCAAGTTGAGCCAAACCAACAGTGAAAATATATATGGACTACAAGTTGGATTTTCATTAAATTGATCACCCAAACAAAAAACATATTTGGGGTTTTTTCCTCATAATACTGATTTACACATAGACAGGGATCTTAAATGTTTAAAATACTTTCTACCACCTCTGTCTTTCATAGCTGTTAGACTGAATTTAAGAGCTTGAGTAGTTGAATATAGTTTTCCTACTGGCTTCTTTATACAACGTATATTTGCAGATACACAACTCTTTTTTTTTATCTTTTTGTTTGTTTGTTTTCTTTTTTCTTTCTCAGAATACCTATGATAAAGCAATGCTGTTGAACAAAACTACTTGCATGAAAAAGTGCACACAATGTGAGGCATGAGAAATGAAATGCCCTTTGGTCTGAGCTCTTGATCACTTCTCATACCACACAGCAATTTCTGTTATAAGTATGTTGAGGTCAACTTCGCCCAGCCCAGCCAGACATACTGATTACGTCTCAGTCATTTGAGTCATGCTACAAGAAAAGGTGCAACAATAAACAAGTCAATGTGCATTCTTAGTCATAACTATGAGCAGAAGAACCCTTGAGATTCCTCACTTTGGCATTAAATAACGATTATAAAGGCTTTTAGAATTAAAGCAATACATGGCAGGACTTGAAATGTTAACACTCCCAAGTAACTTGTCAATTGAAATAAGACTCATCCCTACTCATAAATAAATAATCTCTTTCCTAGTCTCACTTCCATGCCAGGATCAATATCTCTTAACATCTTACTTATTTTATTACTGCTTTTGGTTTTCTGGGACTGATTGAAAGTTGTTCAGAGGAAATCTTTGGTTTTGTTTAAGTGTCCATGACATTTAATCATGACTTTCCTTGCAGTTTAATTCCAACCAGTCAATCAGTTAATCCACTTCAATTGATTCTGTACTCTCTGTTATTGGCTTGCACTCATTGGGCATCCTCTGGTGTCGACTCAGCTGGGTGGCTTGTGTGAAGCTCCTCTCACACCTCTCGCACCTGGTAAAAGCAAGAGAGAAAATTGAGACCAGGGAGCTGCTCTGAGGGGGTGATGGGCTTTGTCTCATCCTGCCTAATCAGAACAGACACTCAAAAGTGGCTTCAGATTTTACTGGCTCAAGAGGTTTAATTGGTGGTTACTTCCATGGCCTTGATGCCTATGATGGGACAAGGTCTGTCTGATTCAGAACAGGGGAATCTGTCAATAGACAAGGGGAAGGTGATTTCTCCAGAGAGGTCTGTCCTGCTGTAGCTCTGATCACTGTCAGTTCAAATAGATAAAGAACAAAAAGAGATTTTTAGGAGTGAGCCATCAAAGAAGCAGCTTGTCTGCAGTTTTCTGCTCTGTAACCCCTAGAAGAAATTGATGACAAATAGAATTTCACCTTCTGTTAATTTAAAATCTACAATTGCCTATTGGAGAAAGAGAAATCACAATAATCATTCAGTGCTAGAACAAGAGCAGACTCCTAATTTACCTGATCTTACTATACAGTGGGAGTAATTTTAAATAGGCGTAGAATTAGTTACTTATCGTAACAAACACACATTTGAGAAACTGTGGTTTGAGTAAGAACTTATAATGGTCACCAGTATTTGCTTCACTGTCTTTTATCTCTTCTCTCTTTCTAGGCTGCCCTTTCTTTAGAGAACTATGATCTGCAACAAAAATAGTGTGTAAATGAATGAATGCATAGCAGAGGGGATATGGTAGGGGATATTGCTAGCTTGGAATGTATGCCATTTCCCTGCTCTGAAAGAGAATCTATTGTATTTAATCTCCCAAATACTGCCCTCTTAATCTGCATTCTGAACAGCACCGCTTGATGATTTGCGAATATAGATGAAGCAGATTCTTTTTTTATAGTACTTGCTTCAAAAGACACATTTGATTTAATGGTGCTATATAATGTTAATGTATATATAATGTTTTATCTTCAAAGAAGAGTATCATAAAAGCATAACTATGATGAATTTTCCATCTTCAAAGGAGAATTGAGGAAAGCAGTGATCAGCTAATTCATATTAGTCTTTCTCTTTTCACTGATGGGATGATAGCATGAGAACTGTCACCAATCTAGACGCTTACCAAAAAGAAACAAACAACGAAAACCAAACCAAGAAATATTTACACACATGCATAATTATGGAATATGCTTCATATTAGTAACTTTTAGTAAGAAAATCCTGCTTCAGGAATATTTAGCACAGATGTTGCAGAGTCATAAATCCAAGATACTGTACCAATCTATAGTGTCAACACTTCTAAGTTGTGTTTCTTTGACTGTCTTTCAAGGAATATTTTTAGCAGCTTGTTCCACTGCTAAAAACTGCACTGTGATCTTGACAAATGTAAAATGTCAGCTTTAATGTATCAGACCTATCAGCTCAATGAAAATAACTCAGAAGTATTGATTGCTTAATGATTTTTGGAGGATTCATTAACGTCTATGTGAAGATCATCTACTCTCCAGAGCTCCTGAAGTGCTGATGACACATTAGTGTACTGCTGATTGTTTATTAGAAAACTGATTAGTTCCTGGATTAGTGTGCCAAAATATACTACCTTTCATTGCCTGACAAACTTGCAAATCAGTGTATTATTATATTTTATATATATATATATATACAAAAATAATATATATATTATTGTATATTATATTGTATATACATATATATATCACAGGGACTCTGGAATAAATTTTAAGGTTGATTTTAAGGTTGTGACATTAACTACTCTGTATGAGATACTTCCATCAACTTGAACTTCATATTTTTGTTGTTCTGATGTCTACTAAGACAAGCACTTTGCTTGCTGAGTAATAGGAGGCTTGGATTCTCCTCTAATCAAGCTGTAAGTCATACAATTGCAAAATAGCGTACAAAATCTGGTGTGACAATACCTATCTTCTCATTGTCTGGACAAATAAATGAAATCTACTATATCAGGATGTCTATGGGCTATGCATGAATCAAAGGCTATAAGGTCACCAAAGGCCAGGGTTACTCATTAAAACCACCAGTCATGAAGCTGTGGCAGATGGCCTTACCCTTTCTGGAGGCTACCTGGAAGACTAGAGCTGGGCATCTCATTCACTCAGCACCTTGCATTGCTCTTGAATACACAAAACAATGCTCACTGTTTTCCTTTGAAATTCCAGCTTCCCTTGCTTTATCCCTGAGGGTGCTCTAACCTACAATCTACAGGCACTCCTGGGACAATTTTCTACAGACACAGGAAAGAAGGATGGTAAAGGAAGACCAGAAAATAATAATTATTTTACTACTACAAGCATTTACCCTTTGGCCAGAAAGGATGTGAATGCCTAATGTTGCTGCTGGTTGTGCTGTGCTGTCTGCTCTATACAGCTCTTTAGCAAAGGTCACCTACTTCCTTTGGCTTTCTCACACAACCAGGTAACCTTCAGACAGTATCATGGTCCCTAGGATTTTCTAGGCACGTGCAAAGAGTGTGCATGGTGTTTTCAGGAATATAGTTTTGGACATGTAAGCATTTAACTTACAGGCAGAGAAACACCCAATTCCTCTTTTTCATGTGATCTAGAGGAACTGAACACCAACTGAATGAAAAGGTGAAGAAAAGAGTGTCACAGCAATCAGCATAACTGTCTCACAGTAGGTAGAAATGGTAGGAAAAGCAGCAATAATTTTTCTATGGTATTATGGTGTACTCTTTCCCTCTATCAAGAATCCTTTCCTAGCATGTCAGTAACCATTACAATGACTTGTGTCTAATACACAGATCAGTGTATGTATGCATTGTTTTATGTGTAGATTTCAGTACTACAAAACACACATGATTAATGTTGTTTGAAATTTGAATAGAAGTTCAAGACAGTCAGAAAGAAACAAGAATCCATTCTCATGCAACCACTAGCAAAGTAACCATGAGCTGATTCCAATGCTTACTACAGGACTTACCCAAAATGTCAGTTAATCCTCTAATGTAGCTACACATGTTGGCAACAATGATACCTATTATCTGAGAAACCATTCAATTTCCATTTAAGCCCTTTGACAGCATTTGAGTGAAATTTAAACAGCCCTTGACACAGTGTAGGTCTAAAGAGGTAATTTAAAAGTCCTCACACAATTAGATACCATCAGTTAAAACTGGATCCATATTATCTTTGTTTACCATATGTATGTGTCTTCATTTTAATTATAAGGAACAATGTTGCACTACAACAATCAACCTCATCAAACACAAACTTCATTCTACCACAAGATTTCCCTCTGTGGCTTTACAGTTTTGGGATGATAAAATTATTCATAAATTTACAAACAACATGAGCTTCAATGGTTTTTAGATATTTCTAAGGTTTTCAGAGTTTTGGTTAGATAATCCTCATTATCAGTGGTCTGCTTGATTGTTTCACAGTGCTTTCTAAACACTTACATAGAAAATTATGGTCAGGACTGATTTAATTTCCTGAGTTTAAGTCAACCTTTGGATGAAGAAAATGTGGAGGGTCTATTTTAGGAGAAAGTATCTTCACTTGCTATTTTCAAAATAAATATTTAAAGATTTCATTGCATGAGTATGTTTACACTAAATTTTAGCCTAATTTAAAGAATTAAACACTCCCCAAAACATGAAAAAAACCCAAAACAAACACAGGACAAAGCTGAGAGTTCTTTGCAGGTGTTCCTATATTTAACCTGAAATGAATGTTCTGGTTTGCAGTCTGGTATTTTGGTAAGAAATAATGAAAAACACATGTCATCCCAACATGAAAGAAGCTTTTCTCTGATTTTTTTGGTTCAACCCTGATTCTGCAGGAAAGTTCCTTAATTATTCTTGTTATAAAATTGAATAGATTGGAGTAAGAATTAAAAAAATGAGAATGGCAAATAATTTTCCTTTGCCTCCTACTTTTTAATTTGCTTAAGAGCTTTGTTCCCAGGCTGACATCTATAGTGGAGACATCAGTAAGATAAGAATACACAAAAACTTTGCAGTGGTGAGGCTAACTTGATAGCTTGTGATGACATGAAAAGAAATCCTTTCTAACTGGACCTGCAGTCCAGGCTATGCAGCTAAAGCTTTGACTACAGATAACCTCACTTAGCATTGTTATCTCTAATGAAAAGCAACTACAAAAGTCTTCCACCATACATCCAGAGTTACCTAGGACTTCTAAAGAAAGAAACTTCCCACAAAAAAACCTAAAAATAAAAGAAATCAGATGTCCTCTTAAATAATACTTAATTTGAAGTATTTTTCAATGCTGTCATGTTATGTTCACCGTTCTTAAAGCCACCTTTGGAAAATAACATGCATGCATGCATACATCTAGTGTTTGACATTTCCTACTTAATCCATGCCCACTATAATTTATCAAATACCACTTAACAAATGTAACTGCCTTACTACTTTAGAAATAGTGAGATTACATTTACAATAATGCATGATAACTCTCCAGCTGACTGCTTGGTTTCAACTATGAAATGGAAGTTTTAAAATTATGCCTGTTATATTTAAAGTAACTAAAATTTAAGTAATTTCACACTATCCATGCATGTTTTCGCTTGTTAGCAGTAAAACTATTATTCAACAGAAGTATGTAATTACAACAAATGCAGATTTTTTGAGGTACAGAAACCCTTGTCTCAATGGACCTTTTCATTTTGCACTTTTTTTGGTAAGTTTATGATCAAAATCCCTTTGTAAACATGCATTTAAAATCTAAATTGTGTGTTCAAGGGACACAAATCTTGTTCTATTTATATTCCTGCTTAATAGAGCTTATAGTGGGTTCTCTTTTGTGAGCTTACTTAATTCTACGTCTTGGATGGCTTCTTTTAGGAGGATCTAAATTATGATGAGACATCAAGATGAGATTCATCTGTCTCTTTGCTCTAGCAGTGAGAGTGGATCAATTTCTGGATAGGTTTTCTACTCTTCCACATGCAAGTCTTGCAGGGGAAGTAAATCTGCCCTTTTGAATAGTTTGCAGGATCAAGGCATATGTGTCATCTTATCTGACTAGCAGGAATGGGAATATCTGCTGCTCCAGTTTTAGCTTCCTGTGAATTTACTAGTTAGCTTACTGCAACTTCAGCAAGCCTTTCAGAAAGAAATTTGTACTACTGTTTCTTAAGTGTAAGGAAGAAACTAAATAAAAATAATATATGAGTGTAATTATACTACATATCATAAATAAGCAGTAAAAACAATCCACATTTTTTCTTGCTCTGCTCTGCAGCTTTAAGAATGGACAAATACAGTCTTGAATACTTAAATAACTTAAATACTCTGGCATAAGCAGGGCAAAACAAACAAATCCAAGACCACTGGATAACTGTATTATGTACATTAAGCCCTTTCATAATGAAATTGTCCTACAATCAAGACCATTTTGGAAAAAAGAAAAAAAGGCTAAACCATGGAGGAAAAATAATGACTCTAAATGGGGCAAAATAACTGATCTATTGGAAACATGACAAAACCAGGATGTTAAGGAAAAAAATTAAGTGGATTCAACAAGGTTACACATAAGTAACACCTTAACATTAAAAGAAATCTATTTTCCATTTTGACCTGGCAACCTCTTCCATTAATTACTAAAATCTATTTACACAGCAACTGAATAAAATCAATCTTCTTCCTCACATTATTTTGGCTTATTTTCTGTGGGCTCTGATCATTCAACAGATTGGTGCCAGAGAAGATGATGTTTAGATGCTCTAGGTTTTTGTGTTTTGCCACCTACAACATTATCCTATCTACGATTTCTGTAATACAAGCTCTTCTGTCCAGGGTATGTGGTATTTGATTGCTCACTCCATTTTCTTGCCCCCAGCAGACATGTATGGAGCCACTGATTCCTTTCAACCATATATGGAGGCAAAGCATCTCTACCGATATCTCTGCCAAGCTTGCTAGAGAGGTTCTGACAGGCCCCATGGCTAGGCTCTCTTACATTAACCAGACTGGAAGCACAGTACAGCAAAAGTAAAGTAGTAAAACGAATGGAGAAAAGTAGACAGAGGACAGACAGCCTTTGGAGAACAGTGAGTGACACATACCTTCTACACCTATTCCCATTCCTCCTAGAAACATCAGGTAGCTTCCAAAAGAAGTGATGTTAACACATTATACATTAATGCCAACACATTGTTTTTCTTCCAAAGTAGGATTGTTCCAGATACAGTCCTCAAAATTTGTGCCTGTTTGTTCAGCAAACATACAGACATGACTAACGGAATTCTTCATTTTCTTGGAGAACACCTCCTCCTAACAGAAGGTAAAATCTATGTGGATCAGTTGTGCTATGGCTGGAGATGAACACAGAGGGAATACTTCTGAGACTCAAGTGTGTGTTTGGCTTTAATTTCAGTAAACTGCAGAAATAAGCAGAGTCTATTCAATTAAAAAAAGTCTTGACCAGATGACTTTTTTTTTTTTTGGAATGTTGGCCAGCTAAACAATGTCAATGTTATTTTGATCTGACCAAATTTTGCCACAAGACTGAGTTGCATTCTTACACAGTGATTCTAAGGAAAAAACAAATTAACATTTGTCCCGTTATTCACCAGATTCAAACAAGCGTTTGTGTGAAGCTCCATCTACCTCAGCATGTAGACTTAGAGAATTGCATCTGCATTTCTGCAGCATGCTGTGTCCCACGTTTTGCGTGTGTTTTATGCTGTGATTCTCTGGAAGCAGTGGAATATTTGATTAAAGGAATCAAGTTCTCATCAGAGGACAGAAAATAGCTAATGATATGCAGGCCATGTTTGTGATTTAAGTCACACCACTAAAAGGTTTTATCTGGTGGACTGAATGTGGCTTTCAAGGGAGCCTCTGCCATGTGTAGGTATGAAGCAGTGATACTAGTGAACAGTAGAGATGCATTTCTGTTTCTAATCTCAGCTGGCAAAGGATGCTGGCTTCAAGTACTTACTTGAAGGGCTTTTCCCCAGTGTGTGTCCGGATGTGATTGTTGAGTGTTGTGGCACCAGCAAAGGCACGACCACAGTAGCCACACTTGAAAGGCCTGTCGCTGGAGTGCGTAACTACATGGTTCCTCAGTTCTGAAGGTTGGGAGAAAGACTGTGAGCAATGACCACACTGGTAGGGCCTGCAATGGGAAAGAGAAACATCATGCCATAAGTACTTTCCACTGAAGTAAGCAGGAAACAATATGAGCAAGAATATCTTGTCTTCCCAGTAAATTCCAAGAAGGACTGCAGGTACACTGCTCGGAGGCTTTGCTTGCAGACACATACACAAAACTTCCTGACCTCTTAAGCAAATGTGAAATCCATGTGCAGGAACTGACTGAAAATCTACGGGCATCATGCCCCACAAAACATTATTCAGCAAGCTAGTGAGCCAGCATTACATAATACATGCCTGCTTTACTTATCCCAAATAGTTAGAAAAAAACTCTTCCCACATCAGAACTAAGAGACTGTTAGTGCCAGCGCAACTCTACCTACAAATGCATGTCTGATCTTCATACCTATATTCTAGGTGAATTCTTCATATTGCTGTGTAGGAATCTAGTGTTTTGAAAACAACTGTTTCAATGAGAGATGATGGGAAAAAAAATAACTACTCTGTTAACTTAGCATTTTCTTACTGGCACAGAAAACATTTTCATTTAATTAATATGTTTCTTCCATCTAGACTGAAAATGCCTTTATTTTGATCTTGAAATGAAGATTTCAACACCACAGTTTGTTAAAAACATTCAACAAACAAAACAGATTGATATGGTAGAAATTCAAAATCATACAGACTACAGACACAGAAGGAAAATGAACCAACAAGGTACGACAGGACTGCTGAAATGCAAATATCATTGCCTACTAAAACAAAATGTGAAGAAACAATGTCTATGTATTTCTATTTGGTAAAAGTGATACAATATTAACACCCTACAAGGATTTTTACTTGTGTAGATTTAAGTTAGTTACGGAGTACTACATGTTCATCAGACTTTTTGTTAAGAAAATGAATAATTTTTCTAGAAGGATATTAATTAATTTTACTTCACAATAATTCACAATATTTTAAGCCACAGGTCCTCATATCTGCATTTCTAGAGGCAATAGTCAAGAACAGCTTAATTACTTTGTCTTTAATAAATGTGTATGTTTAAATGGCTATAAACCAAAACTAAAGGGAAGGAGACAATGGTGACCAGGCATGTACAATTCAGTTAAGTGCAAAATAAAGTGAACTTTCTCATTTCTCAAGTGAACTGTTTAATCGTGGCTACTTGCATCACTAAACACAAATACCATTATTTTACTGTGTTGGAGAGCACAAATCCTTGATTGTAGAACTTTTAGCTTGATTTCTCAGTATTTCTCAATAACTTAGTAGGTTACATTTTCTACCTTAATAGGTAGAAAATCTATTAAGGTAGAAAATCTAACTGCCATCCAACATGTTTGAAAGAATGATATAGAAATTTGATAAAAGTTATTTATCCTAGATGATCTGGCCCTTGAAAGAAGTGAATATGTGTAAAATAATACTTTAAGAATAAAAAAAAAGATACTGAGTATCTGTTTCTCATATCGGAAGGCAAGTAGTACCATGACCAGCCTTCTTCTTTGAACTGCATGGCTAATTCATGCATACAACATTTATCAAAATTGATAAGAAAATTAATATAAATTTGTATTTATTTGATTTACCAGCAAATTTTTTGCTGGTAAAACAAAGACAATTTGGATAATTTGTGAATGTAGACTTATTTGTTCGGGTAATTTCAAATAAAATATTTTAAGCAATATTAACCCATTAAGATATTCTGAATCCAAGGAACATTGATTTTCTTATAGTGAAAAGGATCATTAACATGTATTATCCTCTGGTTATCTATTTTTAACACCTACCACAGTAAACGATATAATACTACATAAAAGAAATCAATCTTTTATTATTTTAACAGTTAGTGTGATTAGTTTAATACAGTGAAAACTTATACTGTAACATGTCTATAGTCACAGTTCTATTTTGAAAGAAGTGCTGCTAGAATGAATGCAGTTCTAGCCCAGAACCCACTTTCCACTAGAATAACTGAGAATATATTGCCCCTTCTTTGGCTTAATGTGAAATTAGCATAGCTGTGTCACAGCCCAAATATGTATTCATTGCTGCAGAAAATGAATTATCAAACAAAATACTCCTATGCAAATGCACAGGCAGTTTTGCAAGCTTGAGATTAAATCAGTTTGATGAAATAGGTATACCAAGGCCTCAAAGAACATGCTGTCTGAAACAAAAATAAAATTTTCCTATAAAATATTTTTCTCCAGCTATCATATACCAGAAAAAATATAGTTTAGAATGTATTCATCTGCATTTTATGCAAAGGATATTGCAGTTCCTTCAAGATGTAAATCAAGCCTGCTCAAAATATTACAGTATTTTTAGGTTACATTTACAAACAATTAAACTGATGTATAGGAATGTTCAGATGAGAGTGATATGCTGACAGCCATCAAAAGCACTTCTAATGTTTTCATTTAAAATTCAGCAACATATTTTTCTTGTTCTCTGTCTTCCTGTTTGTGCTTAAAGAAATAGGCTTATGTTGAAGCAAATTCTCTTAGAAAATTTATACTGTAGTCATTAAGGCCATGCACCATCAATCAGCTATTCAGGTTACTAACTTGTGGAATCTACTGAATTTTTCTAGAGCCCCTAATAATATGGTTCATGACTATATGATGACCCAACATAGGGACATTGGTCATTTAAGGTGAAATTCAGAAAGGAGTAATTGTTACACAATAGTTTTCATATTTCTTAATTATTTTGAGATTTTCAAGTTATTCAAGATTCATTTTCAAAATGAAACCAAGCAATATTCATTTTTTGCTCCATAATTAGGACATTTTTTGAATAATGTTGTTATTTGGTGACATCTTTTCCCATTTAATAATATTCTTTCCTTTGTAACTGATTTTTAATGGGTAAAAATATATTATGTATAGGACCAGGACAAACAAAAGAACTCTGAAAAATCCTTATCTGTTTACCTGGAATAGCCACTGTTAGAAAACTACACATTTAGACCGATTCTTTTAAGTTTTTCATTTAACAAAAGTGACACAGCTTTTAACTGCTGTCTTGTGCTGTTCTTCTGATGAAACAATGTATTTTCCAATTTCTGTCTCCTAAGTACATCTAGCCAATATAAACACTTCATACACTGAAAATACTTAATGGTCTGAATTACTAGAGCTGTGAAAAATCATTGTTTTCAACTGCATTTTAAAATGAAGAACCAGTTTCTAGTGACTCTTCTTCAGAAGTGAATTTGCAGTTTTCAAGGGGCATGTGGAATCCCAGCACAATCATCAGAAGAGCAATTTCTTTTAATGGTGAGTCCCTGAAAACCTGTAACTGTCATAGAAATACTGTCAGAACAAGGAAACAAAATATCTTGTTGCTGTCTTTTTTTTTTTTTGTTACCTTTAAAGGTATCTAGAAAAGGATCACATGTTAAAAAGAGAGACTATGCTGATGTGCTTTTCTTCTTGTTGAGGACTAAGAAGAAGTAAAGAAAGAACTTAAATGATGTCAGGGTCTCAAGATCTGGGACACAAGGGACCATTGAACCCATAGCAGGGTTTCATGGTGTAATAGAGGAAAGGGTCTCATACATAGAGGAAAGAGTCCCTACAAAATAATTGAAGAAGGGTACACTGAAATGGAACTAATATGAGCTAATATGAGCTTTCAGAAACAGGCCTTCATGCAACATGCAGCATTAAAAGCCCAGCTGTGGTCAGAGAAGTCAAGTCACAGTTGTTCTAGTGGAAAGGTATTTTTGAGATATACCTGCTAGCAGCTGAACTAAAAGGCTGAAGAACAAAGTGACACCTAGAGATATTACAAGCTTGCACACAGAAAAATCACAGAAGAATTACTAGCATCGCCATGCCCATGGATGGGTTAAATTCCCAACTTCTGCCTGCTTTGGTGCCCCTCTTAAGCAGCATGGCTATTGCCTCAGGCACTTTGGACACCACCCCACAGCAGGGATGGCAGAGTTGGATCTACTAGGAGTTTTTGGATAATCGCTTACAAATGTTTGTGGAGAACTAACAAAAGTAGAAAGTTACTGCTTTTGAAGTATGTTCACAGTTTTGAAGCTGTCACGGACCACTTTGTAAAACTGTTACTGAGTATTGAGAGTCTGAAAAATTTGTGAAAAGATTATGCAAGAATAAACATTAAATTCATCATGAAGTTTACTGTAATTGTGCACTATTCCATAGCCACTCTATAAAGAAAAACAGACAAGTGTTGCTCACAACATTTATTTACTTACAGTCTTTTTGGGAGATGTTTAACTTAATTAATAAACTCAGGGAGAATATCAGGGTGAAAGAGACAGAACCTATAAAGATAAATGTTAAATTGTCTGAGCCATTATCTTACAGGGTCTATTAAACTCACTACTTCAAACTTCACTCTCCTGGTTTTTCTTAAAAAAGCACACCACAAAAACCTCAAAATTTAGTATTGAGGGGCCACAACAAAATAAAAGAATATAATTTAATTTAACAGTGCTTGTGAGATCTAGATACAATCTACAATATATCACCAGGTATGCGCTCACAGAATGGGTTTTTCCACATTTATCATCTTAAATACATGACAAACAATAAGAATATATAACACACAGATGATCATATTGTCTGTGTGAAAATATGCCACGAACAGTTTATAGGAACTGCACCCATCTGCCTTCCCTCAGCATCAACACATCTTGAATCTGGTGATCTGGTACAGAGAAAGAAGAAAGGTATCATTAAAAGACACTATGTCATTATCAGAGAAGTGTTTAAAGCAACAAAACTAAAAGTAATGCTCTAAAAATTATTTACAGTAATCAAGAAGTTTTGGTTAAACTTTCCAGATTCACTCCAAATAGAATTATAGGGAATTTCTGCAACAGGGGGAGGGAAGAAAAAAATCAAAACCAAAACACCCAAAATAACAATAGAAACACAAACAATAAGTGCAAGTAAAAATAGATTTCTGAGTCCTGCTTCAAAAAAAAATTGCTCAAGATGCTTCTGCCTGAGCAAAGTTTTTAAAAAGTCCTAAGGGCTCAAAAAGTCCCAGAATTAAAATCTTGATTGTTTAAAATCTTCAACTCCCACACGCACTCCAGCCCACATTACCTTTTAATTTATAGAGAAGCCCCACAAATCATAACAAGCAAAAAAATTCCCGATAGATAAGTGAAGCAGAAAATAATTTTTAAATTTAATCTAAAATGACACAATGAATCGTTTTAATATTTATCTCTGGTTTGTGTTCATAGGGTTATTTTTTTTAAATTTATTTAATAAACCATCTGCCTGTTAAATAGAATCATCTCTTTCTCTCAGCCTAACAGAATTAAGTACATTATGACTATTTTGGACTTTTGAAATTTCTTTTTGTATTCACATATTTGTTGAGTCTAAGTAATTTCAAAGTACTTTTTCTCAAATTTCAGTCCATAAATTGGCCTCCTGTTTACATTCCAAGAGCTTTTTCCTATACCTTGTGCCACAGGTAATCAACACTGTTGAAAAAAACATACCAAGCCAAAATAGATAGTACAAAGATATTTGCTGGAGAAGACAAGCTCTGTTGCTTCAGTCATAACAAAGATACAGCAGCTAGTGTGATCGCAAATTGCTGACAATAAATGGGAAGCTGTTTATCAGCCAGAATGCTGTTGTAGATATCATTAAGAAAATGCAAAACACAGAACTGTACCCAGTACTTCAGGCTGGCAGGCATACTTTCACAGATCTACATAACACAAAAGACAAAGTTCCTTAAGAACAGTATTCAAAAAACCAAAGCCAAAGAGGAAATCAGCTAAATCAGCCAGTATAAATATTGAGACAAAGGCATTAGCTATTATGTTTCAAATCTTTCTGAGCAATTCCTTTGGGATTCAACACTCAAAACTCAAGGGTTCGCTTATGTCCTGGCCATCCCAATCATCCGCAAATCTGCTGAGTCCTTTCTCCGACTACCCTTTTTTCCCTATGGAGCCAGATTGTCTTCTAGACTAGATAACTTCTCTACAACACTGTAGGTTATTCTCAGCTAAAAATGCTCTGCTTTTTTGTGTTGAAGCTGTTCTTCATGAACAAATTAGGTAGACATGGGAGAGGCAAAGCAGTACGATGGTATGAATCAGTAATCTGCTAGTGAGGATGTTCCGTTCTAGGGGGGAAGACTTAAAATCCCACCTTTGTTTCAGGCAAAACTCAGTACAAGTTATTTAAGAGAAAAAAAAGTTAGTAAAACCTCAATCTCCCACCTCTATCTCATTTTCTCTCCTTAGAAAAATGAATATTCAAGTAAAGTGTGCAAAAGACCAGCATTAGAGGAAATTCCTCATGCATCAACTAGTATCTGCAGCTTGGTTCTTGAAAGAGGAAGACACACATGAAGGAGAGAATCTAGATATCACACCTGGTTGGATGAATCACTGAAAGATTATGTGGGAGAGCCTCACAACAGAGGCTGTTTAGACAAATGGACACAGCATTTTATGCTGTATAGTATACTCAAGATGCTTTAATATTGGAAACATAAGAGTCCATGAAACTTACAGGAGTGGACCTTTTGGAGCTTACATTCAACATTGTCACAAATTGGCAGGTATGTCCTACAGCTTCCTTAGCAGAGGCTTTGTTTCTGCTAACACCAGCATAAAATTCAGAAAATGCTGGAAAGGCTTCTTTACATTCACTTTATCAACTCTTTAAATATAATGAGGATTTGCATGGAACCTACCTTGCTTCTAGCATGCTTGACATTTGTTTCTGAAAATCTGGGCTTATGCTCCAGTATCTCCACATGCACAGAATCACATGAGCGTATGTGCACATATAGCTGACCATGTACACAAAGAGACATAGACATGCATACAAACATGCACACAGTCTCTCTGTTGTCTATTTTTGGTAATGTTTTAGGTAAACATAATTCACAATTAAGTGCCACTTTTAGAAACACCTTCAAGGTATACAGCTGTTCTTCTCAAACTTTGTTCAGAGCTGAAGAGACAAAATGTCAGAAGTATTTTTTATTGAATTAATTTTATTTTTTCCTTTTGTCCTGCCAGCTATCAAAATTGTCAAATAAACTAGCTTTGATTCATAAATAATGGTTCCATTATGTTTACTGTGCCACCAGTCAGAGTACCTGAAATTTTAATTCACTTGTTCAGCTAAATTTCATCCTTAGTTCACGGCCATAAAATTCTGTATTGACAAACTTTCAAACCAACTTTGACTCTGAGGTATCTAGTCAACATTTTTCTTCTGTGTGGATATTACTTTATTGAATAAGTGGCATCTGTTTTCCTCCACATCACTAGTGAAGTAGGTATTTCCTTTTGACAGCTTTGCACGATTTATTGGCTTGCATGCTCTGAAGAAAAATAGTACTAAGCAAAAAATTCCAATTCATTACCTCTTAGTACTTAATTAAGTTCATACACATCGCACACTATAGGTGAACCCTGAAATGACTGTGACAGCCACTGAGCAGCAAGGTAGATTATCTCTGGGAGACAGAAAGACTTTTAATTATCTTGACCTCATTTTTCTATCTATGATATTCATACATTTTCCGTCTACTTTGTCACCTTCATCAGACATACCAAACCATTCTGAAAACAAGATTATATCCATAGTTATTTCCTTTTATCTGCACGTTTAGGCACCAAATGTTTTTGCAATAGTGAAGTCAAGCAACGTTTTTTATTGGCTTGCTTCACATAGCTGTAGATGAATTATGTTGCACAGGCTCCTTCTAATGATGGTTTGATTCTGGAATATAACAGTTTAATAAAAGAAGAAAGCAGTGGATCTGGCTATCAATAGATACAGAAATAAAGAGAGCCTGGGCATTACCTGTCAGGATTCTGCGTACACACATGCATCTGTAAGAGGATCCGCTGGGTGAAAGTCTTAAAGCATTGCCCACATTTCCAAAGATGCCAGTCACTGAACTCAGAATTTAGTTGGCTTGTTGAAGTTGGGCTTGCAAGAACTCGTTGGTTTTTGACACTGATCTGGTTAAATCCTGACTCGATGGACCCAGACTTATCCAGGAGAGAAAAATTTCTGCTACACGGAGTCTGTGGAAATACTATGGATCGCTGTGGAGTGGCAGGGGATAGTTTGCTACTTTTATTAAATGGCTGTAGGGTGTCTTGTCTGGACATGGCCTCCATTACTGTCGAAGGGACATTCACTGGGAGAAAACAAGAAAAGTAAATAAGATCCTTTTTATGCCTTTTAAAAACTAATACAGTGTTGGGAGACACACACACACAGAAAAAAAACCAAACCACAACCAACATTGATTTTCTTGACACTAGAATTAAGCAACTTTATTTTAACAACAAAAATAAAATAGGCTTGAATGAGAAAGTGACCTGAATGGATGATGCTGATTCTGTGGCACTGAAATGAAAACACATGCAAGGGGATACCTAAGACTGAAATGGGATTATCGTCTGAAAGAAAATGCTGCTGCATCTGTAATACCCTGACTTTGCCTGTTGTAGTCAGCTTGTCCAATTGCAGTACCACAAGCAAGCATACAATTTGAGAGCCTAGGGGATAAAAGTCCTCACCTGGGCACCCCTTGAGGTATCATAAAACTTAAATATCTACTACAGCAGTAGTTTACTTATCCTCTTAAAGGACAGCCTTTAAGAATATTATACAGTATCATCTCACAGATAGTCACACAGACAATACAGTACATAGCAAATTACTTCACCATGACATGTATGATTAAGGTGAATAGCAGTGAATAGCAGGTAGATTACCATAAGAAAACTAAAAAAATGAGGCAGAGATATCTTTACATCAATTTCTCTTCTACAACATAGGAACAAGAGACTGTTTCTAGTCTCATAAAGGTCTTGATGATTGTCAATTAACTATGGCTTATGAGGCAGTCAAATGCAACATGAGGCATTCAGCAGGAAATGCTACATTTTATTCTCACAAGTAAGTGATTTAGCACTGAATTGGATGCTGCATGAGAAGGAAGGCAGAAGGTCAAGCATATAGAAAAAGTTGAACACCCTCCTCACTGCTTGGGTACCATCTTGATCATGCAGTGAATGAAGCAAGGGTTCTGTTGAATAGGGTCAGCTAGCTAATGAAAGAAGGTATTGCAATGCACAAAGAAGCATAATTTAGGCTACCCACACCCAAATACTTTCTCATGTTTTCTAATATAGGCACAATCAGTCTCATGAGTTTTTAAATTTTTATCAGGGATTAAATATTGAATATGTTGTATGCATATGTCTATGTCTACAGAAGTGTATATTCAGTTACAAAGTGGTTATATATAATGTACATAGCCACATGTGGATACATCGCAACTACTGAACAGGCGATTAGCAACTAACTTCAGCTTTGTCTAGGAAAGTTGTGATGATAGGCTTCTAAGAGCAAATATGAGAATTAAATTTCAGCTGGAATCATCCTACATTATAAAATATACAAGGAAAATGTAATACAAACTAGTATTTTGATAATATCTTGAAGATAATTATGTTCTAATATCTTTCATCAATCATAATGACTCCAATATTATAGTACTACATGCTATTTAATTTACCTAAGCTGAGGTTCTCCCTCAAGTATTCTCTTCAGAAGTATCTGAGGAACAGCATTTGAAGTAAAGTTATGTCCATGGATGGGATAGTCTTTCACATATTTCCAGACTTATAATGTCCCTCCAGTACAAGGCACATTTTTTTTTTTTTTTACCAGGCTGCATTTATAGAAGTCCACCAAAGCAGTAAGATCAGGATATTACAGACCTAAGGAATATAAGGCAGTATTTGCACTGGATGAAAATACAAGTCTGCAGAAGATAAGCAAGTCTATTCTGCAGACTGAAGTGACACTTATTTCATACCAGTCTGCATCTGACTGAGAGATTAATTTCATCTACTCATGTCAGTCTCTCTAGGGATGAACCTATGATTTCTTTCACAGCAAAAGGGTAAGTGACGATATTTAGCGATTTTAGCTACGATACTTTGATTTTCAAATAAAGATTTTGTGAGCTTCATCTCATAAAAGAAAATATTTCTATATTGTACACTGCAGAGCATGAGTTTCAACAGCAAACATTACTGTCAGTAATTACCTTTTTTCCAACTTTTCTCAAGCCCAACAGAACTGAAAACTCTAGATGAAAAAGGATGTTTATTTTTGACAGTTTAATCCCTTTCTCTTGCTGTTTTATTGCTGTGTGGTTCAGCATTTAAGTGCTATAAAATACAATTTCATCCTACCAGTGTTCTTCAAGTACTTGACAAAAAAAGACATCATATATGTAATTGGTCATGTGTGGGCAGTCACAGATTACTTTTGATCAAAGTCAGTCAGTGGTTAACTAGTTTTTTCCACCATGTAGGTACACGTAGCTGTCAAAATGGAAGAAGGTCTTTGATACAAGCTCTAAGGAAGTTCCACACATGAATAGTGAAACCTAGGAGCATACTTTTATCACCCATCTCTAATACAAAAGTATACAACACTAGATTGCACTGGGTCTATGTTACTACTACATGCTTAATTTCCTGACAATTCTAATCAAACAAAAAATAAAACACTGAGAAGGGCATAGAAGAATGGAAGGAAATGAGGAGGGCCAGGATGGACTGGAGGTTCATTGTCTTTTAAGGATACTTGCACTGTGTATATTTAAAGAAACTAATTTATACCTTTTAACCTCAGGGTTCTCAACCCTACAATTGTCAGACAAAGCTTTTCTCAACATGGTCACTAGTTAATACAATGACAAACAATTAATTGAGGCCTCTTGGATCTGCAATTCATTACTGTATTGGTAAGACAGGTCTGACAACACTGAAGAGCTCTAAGAAAACTGGTTAAGAACAGACTAGCAATTAATCACTTATAAGGAAGACTGGTTCTACACAGCAGAAAACTTTGACGGGTTCTTTTGATGGCAAGTCTATTTAATCACACACATTGCTGATTTCCAAACACCTCTATTTATTTAGGTAACCACACCATGATTTTGCATATCTTGAGTGTTTCAGCTTGAGGGTTTTATTTTGTACACATCAAGCTTACCCTTAATACATAACTACTTCATAAAATATATCTTAAAATAATATGGAAATATAGCTGACTATTTATGAAACAGGAATTCTGGATTACATGGTAGAAATGCAAAGAAGAACTTACAATTTTCATCTTGTGCAATGCACTGGAGAGGGATTCCAAAGAAAGAGGTGTAGCTGTCATTGTACCACACCAACAGCTCGGTACCCCTTGGAATATCTATACAAGCCCGGTAGAATATATTTGATCTAATCAAGAGAAAAATAAAACAATGTCTAGTTTAGGAATAGAGCATTCTCTAATCATATATAGAAATCCATTATTTGGGAAACATTTCTGCAAGTAACTAAATTAATATCTTACTGATTGTTTGAAAACTGAATCTGTCATTTGGGAAAATTTTTGTTCCTGCAGCCTGTTCCTGTAGGGTAACAAAGAACTTACAGGCACTTGTTATCTAGCATAATTTAAACAAATTTTACAAGTACAAAGTTATATGAAAACTCAGGTGTTTTCTTTAATTATGACTTTTGAAGTGGTTTTAAAAATACTATATTTTATTCACACAGTACAAGTATCAGTGTCATACACAGTTCAGTAATTTCAACCATTTAAATAGCTTTGTATTTATCATCTAAGCTAAAGTTAACATATTTTAGGAGTAAATAGGTATATCTTTTTTCCTGTAAATACGGTCTTTTAGCAAGAGATTTGAAGTAATGTGACATGGCTTTCTGTTACAGCAACATTGTCACCAAAAAGTGAGATCTTGGATTGTTGCATAAAATAGACTTTAGCTTAGAGAAATAAAAAACTGGGGTTAAAATCTGAACGTATAACCATAAATTCTTCCCCTATATGGAACATGAGAGTAACATCAACAATCCTTCAGTAAGTATAATTTAGTGTTACTGTAAAGGTATCATATCACTTTGTGGGGAAAGACTGTGGGTATTCCCAGAACACTAAAAGGGGAGTTGGGGAAAAAAATAACACAAAAAAACCCCAAGAGCCTTATCCTTATCTTTCACTGTAACTGCAGAGCAATACTTCTGCAGTTAACAGATTTACATGGGGGCAGACACTGTGTGAGATTAGAATCTGGCACAAGATAAAATAAAAATGTTATCAGTTTGTAGTGGCTTTTTCCTTAGGCTTCACATTGAACAGTAAAACACATTCCTACAAGAAGGATAGATATTCAATATATACAAGAAGAACACTCCACTCTTGCTGAAGGATGACAAAGCAAAATTATAGAGTCAAAGTACCATGAAATGACCATTTCTTTATAAGAGCTTATGTTAGGCAGAAAAAGTTTACAGACAAAAAAAAAAAATGTTAGGCCTCAACCACTTTCCCGAGTGAAGAATTGCTACAAATGTTAGCCTGAAATTCAAGATAGAAGTGTTTAAGGTTGGTAGGCTTTAAATTTAGACTTTCTATAAAGAATTGGCCATAGCAATGCAATTTGTCCCTTGTAAAACACTGCAGACATAAGGAGAATCTTTTACCACATTTTTCATGGCAGTGAGATATGCACTTGTCAACATATTTTGTCACTGCAAAGTGGCTCTTGGCAACAGGATCATAAAGATCAATAAAAAAGTGCAGATTCTCAATATTTTACTAGCAGCTGCAAAAATTTCATTTATCTTGTTATTTTCCTCATTTACTGCTACCCTGTCTCAGGAGGGCACTGCTAGCTAAGCAGAATGGTTTTCCTACTCTTCTATGAATACCTGACAGAAACTCTCCCCTTTGTGTGTCCTCACCTCCTTCCCTCCTCCTCTCTTTTTCTGCCTCTCTTTCTTCCTAGAGCTGCATATTTCATTAGTTCTTTACACTGTTACATAAAAATGAAAACTGGAGCTACACTATAAATTACCAGCATCTCCTAACTTGAGAAAAATTGAGTCTACTTTGTACTTTACCCTTGTAACATTTCATCTCTCAGTTTGGCTTCCCTTAACATAAACACAGCAGCCAGGCAAATTAATGTGCTAAAACCAAATGACACACTTTGCTGCTGAAAGAGCAGAACTGTTTTTGAGCAATGGGTGGTCTGTGAGGCTTAACATAAGCAGGGAAAAAAAAGTGTAAGTGTACACTGTCCCTTACAAGCATACAGAGCTTCCAAAACTCGCAGAAATCTCTGCATGCTGAAGTACATCAAAGGGATTTTTCCCTTTTTGGATAATATTTCCTTTGCTGACATGTATTTAGTATTGTGGTTGGATGACTCATAAAGATAGCTTTATGGCGTCCCAACGCAGTTGAAGCAGAACACATGCCAACAAACATTATTGTCAGCCTCAAAATAAAAACAAAACGTTCAGCTAAGGGTCAATCAATCAAGAGCACTTTGAAGAAAATTCCATTTAGATATTACAAATCATAACAGAATGAATTTAAACCAGCTGACTTTCTCTGAGGAGGACGTCCATGCACAATAAAAATTAGTCCAGTTTTTCAGTGTCCAACTTTTCTATTTTCTTACACTTGGATGCAGTCACTGGTGATGGATGCCAGTTTTTTAAATTGTGTTTTTGTAGTTCATTTTATAAAGATCTGAGGTAATCAAAAACAGATCAACAGAGGGAACTCTAAGTAAAAACTCCATGAAAGGAGAGTTGTAAAATCCACTTAATATTGACAGATGTGTAATGACTTCCATGTTCACTTTTCATTTAAGTTTGTCATCTATATATATGTATGTACCCATATTTTTTCCTTATTATTTATATATATGTGCATGCACAAACCGCCACATTGAGAAATAGCTCACGAGATACCTACAAAAATTCTCTTTCATCACAGAAATCTTTATTTATTATCCAGTGTTTTTATTTAAAATCCTATGGGATTTTAGCTGTAGATAAAAGATATTAAAGGATTTAATAAAAGGTTTGTAATGTATAAATAGGATTGTTATTTTCTTTAACTGCAGCATTATTTAGTCAACTGGCTAGAGAATCAAAAAAGCTAAAAATGCAATTGAACAATTTTACCATTGTTAGATTGGAACCCTATGGGATAATCAAACTTTCATATATTTAATTTTAGCTTGCTTTTTTATGTTTTATTTTTAATTTTAAAGGTACTTAAATATGTTTAAGATTATTTCTAAGGAAAAGAAACACCATTCTAAAGCAAATAGTGAAAATCATGATTGCCCACTGCAACTGGCTAGCCCAAGGAATTCTTTGATGTGCTTCCTACCACATTTAATAAAGCCAAGCAATTGCTTCTTCTGATTCTGAGGCAAAAGATTTGTTTATATATGAGATCATGTATTTATGTAATGCACTGTCTTGTTTTCTGGATCTGTTTGCAAGTGCTAAGTAAAATGTGCCATAATTTCTTTACAGTTTTATTCACTTTTTGACCTTCTTTAGCCAGCAACTTAAGAGGCACAAGGGCTAGCAAACTTGGCTATAACCATAGAACAAATAAACTTTAGGTGCACATACATCTTATGACTGACTCTTAGAAACCCTTTGTGTTAAAACTCTTGCCATTTTTCCTCTTTGTCTAGAACATACATCTTTATCAGGGGCAGAAGACTGTTTGTGCTGGCTTGTTCCTGATCAGACCATTTGAAAATGTGCAGAGGGTCTCTGTGCAGTGTGATGGTCACAAGTGACAAAAGACTTATACTCAATTTCCAGGTCTCCCATGCCTGTTGCAATGGTCTCAGCTCAGGGCAACTTCAATTTAACCTATTCTCACTATACTCTGCATCTTTTGTATGTGCTCAAAAAAGCACATTCTCAAAAGCTCTGATACTGTCTCTGACTCCAAGACAATAGCACAAGCGACAGTTACAGTCTTTCACTATAAACATTTTCATTTTGTTGCATTGAGAAAATTAAAATGCACTTTACCTGTACTGAACCACTGTTAAGTTCTGCTCCCCGCAGTGCCTTGCACATCGGATATATCTCATCCAGCTTGACTTACTAGGTTCTCCACCATCAATAAAGTGCTGCAGTGTCCCATCTTGATCATATATCTGAGGGAGATGTCACAAGGTCAAGTAGTTAGAACAAATCATCAGCAATCATTTTCATTGCTTTGTTGGTGTCTGTGCATTTTCCAAGAATTTATTGCCACAAAATTTGTCATTGCATACTGAAGCCCTCAGAAATCTACAAGTAAAAGCAGAAAACTATTTTGGGGTATGCAAGTTTATCAAGCTAATATTTTTTCTATTAAACCGTATTCATGGTGTCTCAAAGACATGATCATGTTTCCCAAAGAGTATTTACACTATTTTGACAGATTTGTCTTAATTAATGAATGACGAGATAAACAAGAATATCTGAATGTAAAGCCTGCAATAAAAGGCTGAAACATCTGAGCAAGGACCAGTAGTAACCCTGAAACAAGTATCCCTTCCTTCAATCTCAGTCACAGCAATCTAACATGATACATTAGGGAGCTGAGAGTTTCATAATACCAAAGCAAATGAGACTAGAAGGAAAATGAGAGTTGAAGATGCCTTTAGAAGCTCCTGTAAGACACATAACTTTTTGAAGTAGTAAATGAGAAATATGTCCTCCGGGAATCATGGTTTTCCTAAACATGACATCCCTGCTAAGAACACAAAGGCAGCGATGGTGATTTTATATAAAGACAATATTATGTTTCTGTTCATCACTGGATGTTTTCTCTGAAATTGAAGAATAAAACTGTTCTGGAGGCTCCAAATGAAAAGTGACATGTTTTATGCACACCTTCCCTTCCAAGGGCTTAAAAACATGTTATCTAGGAAGTGTTAGATCTCCTAAAAGCTCATTACATTAAAGCTCATTAAAGATCATAAGATCTTTAAATATTACACAATTACTTCTCCAACTTCATAAATGGATCCAAACAATTAGCTACTTATGTGAGGCAAGACTGATCTTCAGATTTTCTGCCCCTCTATAGATGACATACATTTTAATAATCCTATCCCAAAAGCATTATCCATTTTGAAATTAAGTAAGCCCAAATTGATGTCTTCTTAAAAGTATTAATTCTGCTAATTAAAGAGGAAATACAATTATTATATTGAATCTAACATTTATTGAGCAAGCAAATTAACACTCTTACATTTCTATTTCAATATATACAAAATTATCTCAGAAATTATATGACTATATCAAATATTTCTGATTATTAAAAGAGTCTTTCCTACATTGTACACAAAAAACCATACACAGGAATCACAATCTAGTTCTACTCTCTACTCTCTACATCTCTACTCTCTACTCTAGTTCTCTCACTACATGAGAGTATCAAACAAGCCATCCTTGCTCTTTTGCTTTTCACCACATGGGACTAGGTAATCAGGAGCAATATGTCCATTGCTAGAGCAGGACACACAGGGAAATCGACTGTCTGCAGAGATCCGTAACATTTCTTCCTGAGTGTCTGTGATAAAGACTATGTAGACTGGCGACATGCTCCTGAGTTGAAAAGCAAAATGCTACCCCAATGTACTCAGAGTGGTGGAATAAAGTTAGAAAAATCAGGAGTCCCCAGATGCAAATACTACAATAATCATAGAATCATTAGGGATCAGAAGGGGCCTCAAAAGACCATCTAGTCCAATCCCCTGCCACAGCAGGATCTGCTAGACCAAGTCACACAGGAACACATCCAGGTGGGCCTTGTACTTCTCCACATAATGAGACTCCACAATGCCCCTGGGTATCCTGTTCCAATGCTCTGTTACCCTCACTGGGAAGAAGTTTCTTCAGACATTTATGTGGAACCTCCTGTGTTGCAGCTTGACCCACTGCCCCTTATCCTATCAGCAGGTAACCTTGAGAAGAGCCTGGCTCCATCCTCCTGACACCCATCCCTCACATATTTACAGATATTAATGAGGTCACCCCTCACCCTCTTCTTCTCCAAGCTTTGTCCCCAGCTCCCTCAGCCTTTCCTCATAAGGGAGGTGTTCTACTTCCTTCACCATCTTCATTGCTCTGCGCTAGACACCCTCCAGTAGCTCTGTGTCCTTATTGAACTGAGGGACCCAGAACTGGACACAATACTGCAGATGCAGTCTCTCTAGTGCAGAGTAGAGGAGGAGAAGAACTTCTCTCAATCTGCTAACCACCACTCTTCTGATTCTCCACAGGATGTTGTTGGCCCTCTTGGCCACAGGAGCACACTACTGGCTCACAGACACCTCCAGGTCCCTTTCATCCTACATTGCCCTCCAACAGGTCAGTCCCCAACCTATACTAGTACTTGGGGTTGTTCTTGCCCAAATGCAAGACTTACCCTTGTTGTACCTCATTAAATTCTCTCTGCCCATCTCTCTAGCCTGCCTCGGTCTTGCTAAATGGCAGCAGAGTCTACTGGGGTGTCAGCGACACCAGCCAGCTTTGTGTCATCAGCAAACTTGCTGACAGTGCTCCCTAATCCCTCATCCAAGTCATTAAAGAATAGATTGAAGAGGACAGGTCCCAGTACTGATCCTTGGGGAACCTCGCTAGATACAGGCCTCCAACTAGACTCTGTCCTATCAACCACCACTCTCTGGCTTCTGTCCTACAGCCATTTCACAATCCACCTCATTACCAAATCAGCCAGTCCACACTGCCTCAGTTTGGCTGCTAGGATGCTATGTGATACTGTGTCAAATGCCTTACTGAAGTCAGGATAGACCACATCCACTGGTCTGCCATCATCTATCTACCCGGTTATGCCCTCATAAAAGGCTATCAGGTTGGTCAAGCATGACTTCTCCTTGGTGAAGCCATATTGACTGTCCCTAATGACCCTCTTGCCCTTGATGTGCCTAGAGACAGCATCCAGGACAAATTGTTCCCTTACCTTTCCTGGGATGGAGGTGAGGCTGACCGGTCTATAGTTACCTGGGTCCTCCTTCTTACCCTTCTTGAAGACTGGAGTGACATTTGCTAACCTCCAGTCTCTAAGCACCTCTCCTGATCCCCATGACTTAGAAAAGATGACAGAGAGTGTCTTAGCAATGACTTAAAATCACCCCAAGCGGTCACCCCTTGAAGGCCAACTGTAATCTAGACAGTAACAAAAAAACCATCACTAGTAAGTAGGTCAAGGAAAATTATTCTCCCCCTCTACTCTGCTCTTGTGAGACCTCATCTGGAGTACTGTGACCGGTTCTGGGGTCCCCAATACAAGTATGGCATGGAACTGTTGGAGAGAGTCTATCAGAATGATCAGAGAG
Organism: Upupa epops; assembly: GCA_013397515.1. Lineage (NCBI taxonomy): Eukaryota > Metazoa > Chordata > Aves > Bucerotiformes > Upupidae > Upupa > Upupa epops. The sequence continues at coordinate 67,254 of VZRI01006887.1, forward strand.
CTGAAGCCCCTTTCCTGTGAAAAGAGACTGAGGCTTCAAGGTGATCTTAAAGCAGCCTTACAGTACCTGAATGTGGGCTACAAGAAAGCCAGAAGAGAAAGTTTTAAGAAGGACTTTAGTGATAGGACAAGGGAGAGTGGTTTCAAGATAAACAAGGATAGAGTTAGTTTAGATCTTAGGAAGAAATTCCTCACTATGAAGGTGCTGAGGCACTGGAACATGTTGTCCAGAGAAGTTGTAGATGCCCCTTTTCTGTAAGTGTTCAAGGCCAGGTTGAATGGGGCCCTGGATAACCTGGTGTAGTGGAAGTTATCCCTGGCAGACAGACTATACCATTATATAATGACATCCATTATATAATCACATATATTCATAACTTTGTGAGTATTCTGGTGCTTAATAAATACTACTCAATCCACACCAACTACTCACACAAAACCAGTATGAAAAAGTAGTAATATACATGTTAGCAACCTCATGTTACCATAAGTGAAACCATTTGGGCGGACTCTGTATTCACTTCTATGGACATTATTTCAGGAAGACATTAGTTGTAACTGCTTCTTGTATATTCCACGGTTGATTGATGACTAACTGACTTGTTTTGTCATTTCAAATACACCTCCAGATTCTTTTTGGACAATTACCACAATAAAAAATACAAATATGCTACAAATAACATCTATGTTTGTCGACTTATGGTGAAATAAGAACACTTCATTTTTGTTATTATATAGAAAGTGAAAGCTAACTACTACAGTCTGCATGTCAAATAAAACTCTGTCATCACTACAAATGCTTTTATTTTTTAAATAACTGAATTATATTTTCTTGCCATGTAGAAAATGCATCAGTTTATTTAAAGAATGACTTTTTCTTTTGTCATGTTTGTATGACATGCAAACTTCTGTACATTCCTTTATATTCGAATTGGCATAAAGGTTTCCAAATGTTTTTAACTACACTGAAGCATTCTGATTTTATAGAATCTGATATAAAGATAGAAATACAAATCTATAACAAATAAGCAAGGAGGAAATGTCAGAAGGCATCCCTGGTTAAATTCAGAGTGAAATACTCTCCAACACGTGTTGGTAATAATCTCCCTGGAATAAAACACCTCTCTGAAAATATTCAGAAATAAATCCTAATAATCAATGGTCTTTAAATGCTCACATTATTCAAAGCAGTTTTATACATAGCCATATCTGATATGGCATGTACATCTTATAATATAAATTCTCTTTAATCTAGCAGGCACCATCTAGGAAATTTTATAAAAAAGAATACTTGCCAACTAATATTAAAAGACATTTAACAGCATATGAAACTGCAAACATTGTTTTGAACTGTCTGTGTTAGGTGAAAGGCTTCATCTCTCACACAGACTCCAGTCCAGCAAACACTTATGAGCATGTTGTAGTCTCATTGATCTCAAATAAGACTACTAGTGTGTGAAATCAAGCATCTGTGTAAGTTGTTGGAGGATTGGGGCCTTATTCCAGAAAGTGTCATGTGAGCAATGTCCTGCTTATTATGTGGACTTCATTACATGTTTGTGTTTTTTTAAGTCAAGTCTCAACAGTTTGTTTTGACACTAACCCATGAAGGTTTTAAAATAGAGAAGAATTAACATGTAGCACAAACCAGCATTACTCAACAACAGAGAAAAAGGGGAAAAGACAGAGCAGAAGAAAAACACATGGACATGGAAACTTGCACAAATGCAAACAGGTCTTTAAAGGACTGGTACTGGTGCTTTTGCAGGTTCCATAGGCTTGTGCATTTACACTCCCCTGACACAGAATCGTAGAATTCTTTGGGTTTGAAAAGATATTTAAGATCAAGTCTAACGATTAATCTAAGTCCACCATGCCCATGCTAAACCCAGTTTTTAAGCACCATCTACATGGCTTTAGAACATGTCCATGTCAGTAATAGGACACAAAAAACAGTGGCACTTCAGGCATGGGTAATTCTAGAGTGGAGACATTTTTGCTTGCCTTGGTAATTCCACACTGCTTATTGTGCAGTATTACCACAGAGCCCTGGTAGTAGAAGACAGTGGAGAGGCAACAGACTAAAAAAGTAACCTGAGGTCTCATTTACATGAGACATGGAGCATGAAGAAAAAATTTTTTTCCAATCTAGACTCAGTATTGTACAAAACAAGAATGAAAACTGTACTAAAAAAGAAAGGATAGTTTAAAAACACGAAGACAAAACATCAGAGCTGAAATAACCCAAACAGAAGACACACCAATTGGCTGACAGGAGGATGTTCCACTACATATGTCAGAAGGAATTATGAGAAGAGTGTAAGGACCTGATGCTGAAAACCCTCACTCATCTAGAAACCCTCAATCAATGCATTCAGTAATAAAGCTCCTAAGATTATATTCTGAGCAATGGAATCAACACAACTCTGGTGCTCTTTGTTGTACCCAGTGCCTTTGAAAGCATGACTTGTTCCTTTGCAAGGTAATGGCAGATCTTTGATCATTTTCTTGCACCTTCTGAAAACCTTTAGACATTGCAAAGTGAAATTAAAAGCTTTCCTTCATATTACTTCTATTATTTTGCAAGCAACCAAATATACTAGAAGGGTCCTTGCCATTAAGCTGAGATGTTTTTTCAGCCTATTTCTGTATAGTCAATACACCTGTTCAGTTGGACAAAGAATTCAAAGGGCAAAACAACTAACTACAAGTATAATGTGAGAGAGGAGAGCACTCCAAAGTAGTTTGTACAAACTCAAGTTTTGCAGACTTTATCACTCCACATCAAGACAGGCAATGCAGCTGAAACACATGCAGTCATGTGAGATGAAATGTAAGATGAAGTGAGGTGAGGTGAAACAAGCTCCTAAATGATAGCTTACTGATAACTTAGGAACCTTAGAGAAATCACTCAGGACCAGAAGACACTCAAAACTGGAAATAATTCTAAATTTCCCTAATTCTAATATACAAGAAGGAAGCAAGCTGCAAGCAAAGCAGGGAAGTCTGTTCAAATATGACTCAGAGGTTACATTACTATCAACCTAAAGGAAGCCAATGGCAGTAGAACAGTTTTTATTGCTTATTGCTGTGTTTTCTTTTGAGTACATTTTCAAGACATGGTTCCAAACTGTGTTTTTATAGCTTAGTGCATGACACTGTGTCTCTCTGTGAATTGGTACTTCTACGAAAGCAACAGAAATTAAACATGCTCCAAGCAGCAGATTTTAGATTAAAATCCCAGCCTCAATACTTAGTGACACTTTCAGTCATATTAAATTACGTGACATAGCTTATATGGAAACTTGGTAGATTAGTGATTTTTGCTTATTTTCACTTTGAAATGCTTGGGTGTTCTCACTGTTTTTTTCTTAAGATTCTTTTATACTTACAATACCATATCCCCCTAACCATTTTAAAGACTGTTTAGAAAGGTACTTACTTTCTCAAGCACAGAGTTAATAAAAACACTCTTAATCCTGTAGTAAAACCAGCATAAATACCAAATTGGACTTAAAACTGTCACTGAAGTCAGTGGGACTACAATTCCTACTTACTTGCTACTTGAAATCCTGCATGTCTGTCTGCTTTTCAGGCAGATAAAAGCAGATAAAATTTGCTCTAACTTTCTAAGCAAGACTTCTTGAGACAGTGAATTCTTCTATTTTCTTTACATGAGAGGCTATGGTCTCATTTGATGTCAGAAGCACTTCAGGGAATCATGGAATCACTGAGATTGGAAGGGATCTTCAAAGGAATCTCATTAATTCACAAGACAGTGATCATGTTCACCACTTTCATTGGAAATTCCTAATTCATAGTTCATAGGCATTCTACGAGAAAAAACGAACTTGAAACACCTTAAAATCTAATTCAGTAATGAGTTCTATGTGGAAAATAAAACATAAAAAAACAAAAAAAATCAAAAAGCAACAAAACAATCAACCTGAAATTAAAGTCTGACTATGACTATAAGTAACCTTGTTTTCAAGCAATGGCAAGAATACTGACAATATCATTACTGTCTAGTGCAATGGCCATGACACCTCAGAATTTTGACACTGAGCTAGAGTTCTATTCAGCTGCCTAAACTGAAGTTTCTGTCAGCATTTCTCATGGACCTGATCATCCTGCTGAGCCTCCAGTGATTGCTGCAGAAGATGAGCAGATCTCCCTAAATTCTGTGTATTACTTCTCAGTCCTGTTTGTATGTCTTAAGATATTTTCCAGTGTCTAAAATGGCATTATGCACCTCTGCTCAGACACTACAATTGCTTTGCAGATGCCTGAGTACAGCTACTTCTCCAAAAAGTTTTTTTCACATAACTTGCAAATACTTAAACTCTGTGTCTTGACCCCATAGCTATAGAAAATGGGGATTTTGATACTTTTTTGTGCACCATTTGTTTATCTTCATTCTGAGTTTATAAGGAAATATTGGTAGGGATTGCCTTTATAGAGTATGTGTAGAATCTCTACCTCATCAGAGCACCCGTGTTACAGACTCCACAGATGACCCTTTCAGTCCTTTTTTAAATGTCTCATTAAGGCTCACCACAAGTGAAAAATTTCACTACAAGTGAAATATACTTAGTTCCTTTGTGAGTTTTAATAATGAGGTGCACTCATATTTTTAGTTTGGAATATTTTGGAATGTCTAGAATGCAGTTCCCCAGATGATTATTAAAAGGTGAAGTAATAAAGTATATGATAAACTGTGCCTGAGATTCCTCATAAAACAAATTAGTAATGGCTGTACAAACTGTGTCGCCATGTTTTTATACTGAAAAAAAATGCTTGTGGTCTATTAATCCTCCAAATGTTAGATTTGTCAGAAAAACCAGCACGACCATTAGTTTGCAGTTCCTTCAGGACAAAAGTCAGAGTCAAGAAGGAGATCAAAAGGGTGCATTAATGGGTAGGGCTGGTGTTGCTAGTGGATGGATGGTGGAGAAATAGGTTTTCTGCTTGCCAGACTGCAGGTCTGGTATTGGTAAGTATCATGTAAGTTTCTTTGGAAAAGAGTTTCCTTCTGTGAGGATTACAGCATTAGATTAGAACACTGCTTGAGTCACAATCACAGGAGCCCTCCAGGGCTGTTAAGCATTTGGCATATCTCACTTATCTCTAAGGGTGGCAGGGACCATTGATACAAAGTGGACCATCAATCAATCTGGGGTCTTCTTCATATATTGCCTGTCAGCTGATCAGAGAATGACTTTAGGGAATCAGCTTTCCATTATCAGGATTTGGTCTGTGATCAGAACATGCCACTGAACCTTTCACTTTTCACTTGGCAAAACATATACATTGGAAAAAAGTCCTGACAGTTCATTCATTTTGCTCCATCACTTAGCCAGATGATGTTTGACTGGGGAGACCCACCCTCTTTGATGTTGTGCTCTTTTGAGAGGTGCCCTGCTGTGAAAAAAATTTTCTCCTTCCAAATTAAAGAGAAATATTTCTGCATCCAGCTGTTAAATGTGACTTTTGCCATTTTTCAGTGCATTGGATTTGTGCCATCTTGAAGGCTGTGTTTCAAGCCTGTCTTTTTCCTTTCTCCTTCAGCAGCAATATCCACAATGTGTATCTCCAGTACCCACTTAACATCAACACCTAAAGGGAAAATACAAGTAATGGCAATGCTCTGAATGACAGCAGCAGTATTTACACACATCTTCTGATTTTTTTTTAAATTAAAACCAATGATCATTTTGTTACATTAAATGAAGGATCAACTCCTTAAATACAATATACACATGAAAATTCAACCTCATTTTCATTCTCACTGAAGTATGCAAACCATGCAAAAGCAACGCCTCTTGCTAAAAGAAAATTTAAATGAGTGTGGATGTTACTAAAACTTGTTTCATGTGTATTGAGTCTACATCAAAAAAATGGCATCCGTTCAGCAGCTCTAGTTCTGTTTAAATTAAGACAAACTTCTCATGAAAGCTTGAATAAACATTTAGGCTCAAGAAATCAAGAAAACTTGTATCTTCTTATAGTTAAGTGCAATTTTTAGAGTTATAAAAACCACTGTCCTGAATTGTGTATACTGTAAATAAAGGGTGGACTTACCATTACTATGTTTTGCCTTTCTATAGAGGTTGATTAAACACAATTCCATCTACTCTTCAGCTCAAGCTTTCCTTTATCTTTTTCATTACCATATTTGCTGGCATGAAAAAAGATCAAACCTTGATAGGTTTTGGATAGTTCATTGTTGCAAAATTATGTTTTCTAATTAGTCTCAGACTATGGACACAAATCTGAGTAACTGCCCATGTATTCATCACAGCTTCACACTGTGAATATTAAAACCTGTCTAAAAGCCTCAGCAGATGAGAATATAAGTACTTATTTTGGAAAAATACTTGGATGATAAAAATAAAGCAGTTCCTTTTTCAGTGTCCACATTCTAGATTCGTGCCAAGAAAAAGCATAGTCCAGAAAGATTTGATCTAGAAATAAGCAGCAATAGTCTGTTCTTCATTTACACCATATGTAACTTTTTAACTCAGTTTTTAAAATTGTAGAATGATACAGATTTATAAACAAATATAAACTAATGTCTCTCTGAGAGCCTATCGTGGAGCCAAGCTTCACTCTGCAGGGCTTCAGTAAGTTCTCTTTGCAACATGGCAAAGGGAAAGGGAAGACATACTAAAAAAATGGAGGAGAAGCTGAGTAATGAGTTAAATAAAGGAGTTCATTTGTGTTTTTTCTGTAAGGGTTTCCTCAAGAGGAACATGTTTCTACTAATAGCAAGCAAATGACTCTTGTTTGGCTTCTTTTTATCCCTCAAAGAATGCATACTTACTGTATGGTACTACCTTTCCCAAATGTCTTGACCACTACACTTGAGAGACAAGAGAATATTGAAAAAACTGTGTGCCAACCCTTAACCATACATCAAGATTAAATGTTTTTGAAGAATTCAATGAAGCTGTAATAAAAATCAATTTACCCATAGAAAGAATCACTCTGTGTCTTCAAATGGCAGATTTATGATTTCATGCATACATGAATGTCCTAGAGCTCACCTTTTTAATAAGCAGTCTTTTAAAATGCATAAAATATTTGTCCTAATGAAGTAATGGTTTCCTAAGGTTTTACCTCTTCTCAGTACTGCCTACAGATTTATGCCTTTGTTGAAATGTGTCACTTCTTAAATTATTATGTTTTCCTAAGTCTACTATATTCTTTTTCTAACCCATACTAAGAAAGCACAATTGTCAGACATTGTTTTGAGGGCAAACTGACCTTCAGCATATTGTGAATAACATAAATTTAATATTTTATAGTTATTTTGAAAACATTCCTAAACTGAAATCCCTTGGTTGCTTAATATCTTGAACTCACTCCACCTAACAACAGTAAACTAAAGAGACCAATGTTTTCAACCAAAAATCAAAGTAAAAGGTGAGAGGAGAAGATGAAAAAGTACTTCAGCATTAAGGAGTCACTGCTATTACAGAGTCACTGCCAACTTTAGATAACGCAGTGTACTGAGACAGCTCAAACAGCTGCTGAAATCCCAGGACTGTCAGCCTATTCACATTTGTCTAAAAAGTCTCCAAGAAACTGGTGGTATGGGAAACGTGAGATAGGATACATAAAAGCACTATGATTCCAGCCTCTGCTGACTCATTGTGTCAAAAAAATACCAATAACCATCCAACAGAATATTATAGTATGTCACAGTGGAAGGTTTTGCTTCTTTTTCTCTAAGACTTTTCATTCTCCAGTAGAAAGCACAGGAGGATGTGAGTTACTTCAGGCTTTAAAAGAAAGACATTTATTTTCTCCGGACAGGTAAATTGTCTAGTAATCCCATGTGACATCTAGATAGGAAATATATTTAGTACAAAACTGAGCAAACCCTTGGAATCAACAATGAATAAACAAACTGACTGAGAGGAAAAGACACCACTTATCAGAGGCTTAACACTGAGGTACATACAGGAGTATTCCATAATTTAAAGGCTAGTTGCTCAGTGAGTAGGACTAACAAAGCCTGGGTTTAGTTTGTGTGTGGATCCTTTGTCCTTACAATTTATAACACTTTAATAATCTCCACTTCTAAACTAATTCCAGTAGTGGTGGAAATTACACTACAGTGTTTCACTAACACTGATATCTAAATATTTTTTTAGCTATTACATACTTAGCACTGTCACTGACATGACTGGAAGCTCAGCACATGGAAGAGAATAATGTTTGGTGGAGCATATCACCACATGTGCAGGAGGAACGGTGAACTGAGATATGTGGCCTGTGATACTTTAAGTACATTTTTCTGATGACAAAATGATTTTGCTCAATAGTGAGATATAGATCAGTGGACTTTACTGATCCCTATTAATACCCATCTATATCTTCAGTAATCATCTTGACAGCAACCCAAATACTTCTAGAAATCATATCATGAAAACATATCATGCACCTCACAGTTGCAGGCCCTTGTTGTCATGTAAAATTTTAACTACCCTGATATTTGCTGGAAGACCTATTCAGCCAGCCATCCACAGCAAATGCTGGATGGGCTCACTAAGAGAGGAGCGCTACTGTACCTTCTCTCTAAAAAGAAGGGACTGGCTGAAGCAGTGACAGTTAAGAGCAGCCTTGGGTTGCAGCAACCATGAGATGGTGGAGTTCAGGAGCTCGTGTTGCAGGAACAGAATACCTAGCAGAATCACAACCCTGGACTTCAGGAGGGACAACTTTGGCCGTTTCAAGCAATTGCTAGTGGAAATCCCATGGGACAGGGCATTGGCAGGTAAATGGGCCCAAGATAATTGGTTAACATCAAAGAACCCTTCTTTCAAGCCCAAGATTATAGCATCTCAACAAGTAGGAAGTCAAGAAAGGGAGCCAGAAGACCTGTGTAGTTAAACAGATAGTTGCTATGCAGACTCAAGAGGAAGACAAAAGTGTATAAATCATGGAATGAGAGGAAGGTCACTTGAGATGGCTATAAAACTCTAGTCAGTGGATGTAGGGACACAACTAAAAAAGCCAAAGCTTCCTTGAAATTAAGTCTTGCAAGAGAGGCAAAGAACAGTGAAGTGCTTCTTCTAATACACTGCAGATAAAACACTAGAGGTAGTGTAGGCCCACTGTTGGGTGAGGTGGGTGCCCTGGTGACAGAGATTAAAGAAAAGGCAGACTTACTGAATGCCTTCTTTGCCTCTGCCTATATTACTGGAGGCTGTCCTGATGAGCCCCAGACCACTGAGACCCCAGAGGGAGTCAGGACAAAGCAGGAGTTTGCCCTGGTTGATGAGGACTNGAGGCCGTCCTGATGAGCCCCAGACCACTGAGACCCCAGAGGGAGTCAGGACAAAGCAGGAGTTTGCCCTGGTTGATGAGGACTGGGTTAGAGACCAGTGAAGCAGTCTGGATGAGCACAAATTCATGGGTCCTGATAGTATGCACTTATGAGTGCTAAGGGAGATGGCAGAAATCGTTGCTAGACCACGCTCCATCATCTTTGCTAAGTTGTGGGGAACAGGAGAAGTGCCTGGAGACTTCCATCCTCAGAAAGGTGATGGAACATGTCCTTGGCATTGTCTCTAGGCACATCAAGAACTAGAGAGTCATTAGTTACAGTCAGCATGGCTTCACCAAAGGGCTGTCATGCTTGACCAACATAATAGCTTTTTATAGGGAATAGCCAGATGAATAATGATGGCAGAGCAGTGGATGTGGTCTATCTTGACTTGAGTAAGGCATTTGACACAATCTCCACAGCATCCCCACAGTCAGACAGATTAACTGTGGCCTGGGATGTCAGGTAGTAAGGTGGATTGTTATTTAGTTGTAGGATAGAAGCCAGAGAGTAGTAGTTAGTGGGGCAGAGTCTACTTGGAGGCCTACATCTAGTGGAGTCCCCCAAGGGTTGGTACTGAGACCAGTCCTATTCAATCTATTTATTAATGACCTGAATAAGGGATTAGGGTGCACTGTCAGCAAGTTTGCTGGTGACACAAAGCTGGGAGGACTGGCTGACACACCCCAGCAGACTGTGCTGCCATTCAGCAGGACCTGGACAGGCTGCAAAGTTGGGCCAGCAGGAATTTAATGAAGTACAACAAGAACAAGTGTAGAGTCCTGCATCTAGGCGAGAACAACCTCAGGTACCAGTATAAGCTGGGGACTGACTTGCTGGAGAGCAATGTAGGAGAAAGGGACCAAGGGGTCCTGGTGGACTGCAGGGTGACCATAAGCCAGCAATGTG
>VZRI01006888.1:3570-15507 GCA_013397515.1 Upupa epops
CCCCCCCCGCCCCCTCCTCCCACTCTCATGCAAGAGATAAAACCATATATCCTCCCAACCGCTCCCAACAGATGAGAATAGAATGCAAACTTTATATTCCACAACCCAAGACAAGCTGCTACCTCCATCTCTTCAAAAGGAAAAAAAGTCCAGTTCTTTTCCTGTGGATAACACAGAATCGCGGAATTCTTGAGGATGGAAAAGCTCTTTGAGATCACTAAGTCCAGCCTAAGATCTGAGTATGGAGTCCTTTCAGTCTATGTATAAATCCCTCAGTGTCAGCAAACATTTTATGGCACAGTTCCCTATTCCATGTACCTTCAAGTTAGCCTTCCATTTCCAGTGTTCTAATTCCTATGGATCATGAACAAAGGAATGACTATTTCAGCAAACAGTGTATTGAAGCTGAACTCTTCTCTCTGCTGATCTCTTATGTTTCTCTGTCTCTCTTTATTCCCCATGTTCTGAGGTCAAGATAGCAGTTGTGTTCAGTCCAGTGTCATGCGGCCTTCCTCCCATACCCCTCCCCCCAATAGCCACATCAGTATTTAAAAGTTTATTTTATTTGATCATTAAGGAAACCATTTAAACTCCCTATGTTGAGACTGCTTTGTCCATGATAATCCAGCTGGTGTGATGATGTGGAGTCATAGGTTGGACTTGATACCTCAGAGGTCTTTTCCAGCCTCAATAATTCTGTGATTCTGTGAAATCCTTGAGGCTTTCAGACCAAATCCTTGATGTAAACACAAAATTTTATATTTAGATTTTCAAAATCTAATGTACGCTCAATTGTCATCTGTCAGTGCCCTAAAATCAGCTCCAATCTCAGCATATATACCTCTTAGATTTTGAAGGATATTTCTGTGAGGACTATGACTTGGGAAGACTAACCTCAGCTGCAGAAGCAATGACAAAGAATATAAAGTCATAATTTATTGCTCTCCTCTGAATGAAGTCTAAAGAAAATATTAGAATCATAGAGTTATAGAATCTTTCTAGCTGGAAAGGACCTCCAGGATCATTAAGTACAGCATTCATCTCAACATCTCCCTAACCCCTAAACCATGGCCTCGAGTGCTCTAGCTACTCATTGTTTAAACACCTCCAGGGATGGTGACTCCACCACCTCCCTAGGAAGTCTGTTGCAGGGCCCAATGGCTCTCTCAGTAAATTTCTTCCTAATATCCAATCTAAACCTCCTCTGATGCAACTTGAGGCCGATAATAATATTGGAGTAGGCACAGATCTTGGAATGCAGATGCTCAATATTATGGAAATGGTCATGTCTTATTCTTGTGATTATGTATTTAGAGGATAAAAAGGAAAGGAAATAAAGTGAAACAATTAAAATTTATGTTAACTGTTGAGATATTGCAGATATTCTTCCTTTTAATTGCTACTGAAATGATTCTATGAAACACTTTTATTCTAGTAATTGGGGAAAAAACATTGTTTAGAGAGATAATAAGAAAGTTAGCCCCCAGTATTCAAAGTAAACCCAGACCCTCATGCTGCATGAGGTTTCTCAACCTCTCAGCGGAATAACTGTCTGTTCTTCACATAGAAATTAGTTATAAATCACAGAATCACAGAATAACCATGGTCAGAAAGGGCCTCCTAGATCACCAAGTCCAATCAGTCCCATACCAACAAAAATCTAAATATCTGAGTGATTGAAAAACACAAAAGTTTCACTTATTTGTTGATGCATCCCGTTAAATGTTAGATCTCTGCTTCTGCGTATCTTATCCTAATTTAAGCACTTAAAGACAAATAGATGCTTCTGGATTACAGACCATACAGTCTAGTTAGTTTTTTTGCTGTAAGAAAAAACTTTCTTAGTTTATATAGATATTGATGAGGTACACAGAACAAGAGTCAGAAGCCTCTATCTTAAAAATCTACTTCAGAAGTATGCTAAGGATGAAAATCAGTGTATTCTGCCACATTATAATGCTTGTATAGAACTTCATGATACCTACTATTAGCAGTTGCTACATTTTGAGACTGTTTTTCAAGATTGCAAGACAGCACACTCTTAAATCTGTTCTTGACAATTTTTAAGCTGTGTGTATATATATATACCTACTAGTGCTGTTCTACTCACTCAGAATTTTGTGACTTATAGTATTTGATGATAATTTTTATTTAACAACATTATTTAACACAAAAATAGCTGAGCTGAAACCAATGGAGTCATAATTTATTGTGACTAAGAAGCTTAAAACCCAGCTCATTGATACATGTGGATATGAGTCTCTTTTCCTAGTGTTATTATATGTTTCTAGACAACAGTAATGGTGTTTATGAAGATATTTACTTTTATTTTTCCTTTAAATTGTAATGTAATCAGCTTACTAACAAAATGTATGAAGTATCTACATTATGTATCTGTTTTCAGATACTGATTGTATCAGTATCAAAGTCAGAAAAGATTTTTAGCCACATATTAGCTAAATAATAGATATTCTGCAGCATCTGTTAACTTTATTAAATTTGTATATATATTCTCACACAGACACACACACAGATATATGTGCATGAAATATGATTTAAATTAAATTGCCAGCCCAAACTATCAACAACTGTTCTCATTTGACTTAATGTAATACAGGAATAGTCATGATCCTAGAGAAACAAAGTATAACACTACATAACTTTTCCTTTACTTTCCTCTTTGATACTCTCAACTCACAGGGCAATTAGTAAATTAGGTGATTAGTTCACCATCCTCACTGCCACAACTTTCCTTCTGAATATTGAGTCAAGGAGGGGAAGCCAGTCCTGACCTTGGAAACAGTTTGCCATCTTCCTTCTTTACTGAACCAGAAGAATTTTCAGAATGCAAAGCAGTCACTGTACTATCTCATATAAATTTAAAGCTATATGACTTTGTATGCATTAATTTCTTTTAATTTTATGCTTTGACCAGAGAAAGTATTATAAGAATTGGAATGCAAAAGAAGGCAAAATATGAATGACAATCTGAGAGATCAAAGATTCTAGATTGTAATTGTTTCATCCTTCCTTTCCTACTGCAGTCAGGCTGTTAGTCTCCTACCTTTGCAACATGAAAGAAGATCTGCTGGACTTACCAGACTGACTTGCATTTTATTACCTACTGGTGATGCCAGGTTGGTAATAAATATTCAGAGTCCATCTGGTCTCAGTAAAATTCTTGCTCCCACAGTTGCTACTGCTTGATTATACCAGGCCTAGACATTCAGACATTAATTTCTCTAACAGAAATCTGTATATATCACAAGATTCTCCTAGATAAAAAAAGGGGATGACCCAGATACTATGTTGGTCTTGAATAAGCTATTCAGTTGACTGTATAGATAAAATGCATTGCAAAAGACCAGAAGAAATGTTTATATAGAAAATGTAGTAGTTTAAAAAATAAAAATAACTTTACAAGTTCCAATCAGTTCAAATAGTTAGACTATCATCATATAACCAGTAATGAATGATGCTAGAAATTATGTATATATTTATTATGTAGTAAGATCAATGGTAGGCATTTTCTGTGGTAATAAAGATGCAGTAGACATTTACACTTATTCTCTTTGTAATTTCTTCATTTATATAAGAAATACCAGCTTCTTACACTTAAGAAAAGTCCTGTCAAAATTTCAATTTTTTTTCTACAGGTTATGCATATAAACATAATATGATGACTCTTGAACTTTCTTCTTAAAGCAAAGACTAAAACTGTTTAGGATTTTAAGTTGAAAAATTTATTCTGCTACTAAAAGTTTCACTTTTTGACAATATGAGTTTTTTGCATTATAAAGGTTTTTAAGAAGTATCATATTTTTCAATGTCACATGGAAAACACTAAAACAATTGAGGCATTTATTTTTTTGTTTCTTGATTGTTTCTTGATTCTCTGCAAGAGCTTCCCCTGCCACACCCCTAGTGGGGTAGGTGAAGCAAAGGCTCTCCGCCTGCCGGCCAGAGCACAGAAAAAGGGTGGACCACAGACCAAGCCTAGCTGTCTTACTGAGGAGCTAAACCACAGCTCTTGTCCCAGCAGCCACACTTTGACTGAGAGCAAAAATGCAGAGAGAATGGAACTCTTGAACTATGGCCAGTGCCAGCTAGTCCCGGCTTCTGGCAGCATGCCACAGAGATGAGTCACTTCCCAGAACTGTAAATCCCTTTGGTTGGTGGGAAGCTACAGCCTTACCCTCTTTCTCTGAGGGCTCCAATGCAGAGAGCCAGCACCACCTCATCTCAGGTCCTGGTAGCAGGCCAAAGAGAGAAACAACCCTTCCAGACCTCTCAGCTGGATCCCCTTTGAGGATGACAGACAGTGGTGACCTCTTAACTCTCTTCTTCCCTCAGAGCCTTAATCACAAGGGACAAGAAAAGAGAGGAGAAGGCCCCGTATCAGGCCTGCTTACCACAACAGGCATGGTTCCACGTGACCAGTACCATGTTGCCTCCGTCCCCACAAAGATCTGTATACTCTGCCACTGAGAGACTGAGAGAAGCCACTGATAAGAGAGAAAGAGAGATCATAATTACCTTGGGCAAACACAGAGACTGAAACTCTGTTGTATCCCTATCTGAGACGTTGTTATGGCCTGAAAGTAGGAGAGTATCTGCTGGCCCTAATCCCACTAAGAAAAACTCCTGAGACAAGAGGAGTCAGAAGCAAGTCTGCAACATCAGAGGGGCCTGACATCTGCAAGAGGACTGGAAAAGGGACAATTCTACAACCATCACAAAGTAAGATGGCTCAGGAGCCCTGTTGTGTTCTACGGATGGAGGGGATGGTTGTATTCCCCCTCTGGTTATAGTGTTGGTATACACTCTCTTTCTCCAGGGCCTCTCATCTAAAGCCAAAAACCAATGTGCTAGCTGTCTCACTTTTCTCTCAAGAGTGTGTATAAAGGCATTGTCATACAGTTTCTGTTTTACCTTTTTGATTCTTTTACTCATTTGGGGATTCTTCCTTTTCTTATTGGTGATGGGTTCAATAAATTCTTTTCTTTTTAGCAAAGTTACTTCATTGCCTGTTAAATTCTCAAAGAGAGTTGGTTGCTGTGCTTGAATTGCAGGCACTAATCCAGAACGATTTAGATCCTCATCTGCTGTTTTCATTACAGAAAAACAGCACTGCCATGTGTTAGATACTTTCTCTATTGCAATAGTGCAATAGAATGGTTCTACATAAGCCAGGCTTTCCTGGAGATTCAATCTGTCATTACTTACAGGTAAATGTGAATTTTTTTACAAAGTTTACAATCTTCATTAATTCTGCAGGCAACCTATGCAATAGTATATACATCGTGCTTGCTTTCAAGGCCTAAATTGTGTAGTCAATCTTTTGTTTAGAAGGCAAAACTGAAAGGGACATCAAGAATGCATATAGTGACCTGAATTGTCCAAAAGCATGACCAGTTACGTTTATTCTTAACTGGTGTTGCTCTATTCTGTTGTTGAAACATCTGCAGTGATGGAGGCAGTATCTTGTCTTCAACAAATCTATTCCACAGTTCTCCTGTCTCTATTAATACTTAGTTTATCTCTCCCTGGCTGCAAGTAAAATTTTTACTAGCCAGGATGAGGAAAATGAGACAGTGTTATTCAATTACTTATTCAATGACTTATTCTGAAACAGGAATTTTGAATTCAAAAGAGTAGATAAAATATATTGGGGAAAATTAAAACAAAGTATTGCAAGGAGAAAAATATAGTAGCACAAGGAACTGCGAATAATAGCATTATGACAATATTCACTACTTTGCAGCCATCCCCTAATATTTTCATCGATAGCATGTTTCCTATTATACTCTAAAGAATGTTATGCAGGTATTCCTACATCTAGGAATTTTCAAAACCTGCAATTGTCTTCTGTGAAACTCAGGTCCATATGCCCATAATAAATTTTCTTAAAAAGTTTCCAAACACTATGATATATGTGCTACAAAGGCCACCCATTTATTTAAAGAGTCTTCAGTCATGGTTCAAAACCATTTTGAAGCCAGAGATATGGCTTCAAAGTTTTCAGAGTTTTTGATCTGAGTATGACAATGAAGTCTGTAAAAGGTAAAAACCCTGACAATAAAATTAAACCAATTGACCTATTTATTGTGCCAATGGGACAAAATAAAAGCACACTTCTGTGGAAATGTAGTTTGCATCAATTTCATACACTTGTCCTTCAGCATCAGCAGTCCAGTTCTCTCTTCTGTGTGCTTACACGTCAGTCCTCCACCTCCAGAATGCAGACCTCTACAGCAACAAACAAGGGGAGAGCTTTTTCTATTACAGCAAATAATAGAATCCAGATGAAAACTTGTTTATACCTATCCTTGAGGAACCATGTTGACTTTCTATTCATCACGTTTCCAGGTCAAGATGGCTGCTCAGTGACATGTGCTCTCCTTCCAAAACACAGACCAGAAGTGAAGATAGATCTGAAGGAGAAGGTGATGGAGCTGGATACCTGAATCAGAAGTTCCACACCCCTTCCAATCATCCAAACCCTTTCAGTATCCAATATTCAGTTTTCAAGACAAACATCACTAAAATTATCAAACCATTGTGAAGTCTTAAGACATTATCTATAAGACTGTTTGTTGTATTTTAAAAATTGTCCAAATTTTCAGATGTTTGATTTTGTGCTTTTATTCCAAAAGTGCATTTTGTTTTGAAACTAAAGATAGCTCTTCCATATGACCCCAGGTGTGGATTGGTGGAGAGAGACTATAAAAGTGGTTGGACTTCTAGATTTTTGCCCTTCTTCTTCTGTATCTTGTCAGACAGAGAAATCTGCCTGACAATGTGCCCCTTCCACATTGGTTAGGGGGATGAGGGGAAGAGCCCGGCCTGGCTGCCCTACCAGGGCAGTGAAACCATGGCATGCCTTGGAAAGAACCTGGCCTGGCTGCAGGGTGGTCACTGCAGTTCCACTATGGGAGCCAGCCTCAGCCCAGTTCCTGCCTCCAGAACAGTGGCAGTGGGCCACTGAAGCAAGGAACAGCTGCCCCCAGACTATTCTCGCAAGATACCATGGAAATGGTGAGCTCTTAACACTTTCCTACACTTGGAGTTGTAACCACTTGGAAGAAGGAAAAAGAGGAAGAGAGAGAGAAAGAGGCCCTGGAGTAAGCCTTATTTACCACAAGATGACTGGCCCCCTGAGACTAGCACCATGTTACCTCTGTCCTCAAAACTGGCATGGCCCCACATGATCAGGGCTGAAGCGGATGCTGTATCCCAGCTCTGCCACTGAGAGAATGGAAGTAGCTTAAATGAACGGGAGAGACAGTTGTAGTGGCCTCCTGAAGGTTGCTACTTCTTGTTCAGACGTTTTGTGCTAAAAATTGCAGATGGGACTAATCTCTTAAACCTTTGGCAAATAGAAAGAGACTGGGCCTCTGAAGTGTATCTTGTGTTGCTGCATCTAAGATGCTGCTGTGGACTGGAAGATCATGACTAGGATCTGCTGGTCATAGTCACATTGAGTAGAATTCCTCAGATGAGAGGAATTAAAAACAAGCCTGAGATGTACAGGGGAATCTGGTGTTTGCAAAATAACCAGAAAAGGGTCATGCGTCATGATGAAAGAGCCTCAGGAGCCCTATTGAGTTCTACGGATGGAGGGGATGGCTGAATTCCCCGTCTGATTAGAGTGTATTTTTCTACAGATCTGCCATCTGAAGCCAAAACCCAATGTCTCCCATTTCTCTCTGAGTCTGTGTAATGGCACTGTGATACGGTATCTGTTTCAGCTTTTTTTGGTTCTTAAATTTATTTGTGGATATTAAATTTTCTTCTAGGTTGTGGGTTCAATACATTCTTTATTTTTAGCAAAGTTGCTTCATTGCCTATTGAATTCTTGGCAAGAGCTGTTTGGTGTGCTTGAATTGCAGGCATTAACTCAGAACCAAACTAGATCTTCATTTGAATCCAGGACACTGTTTGATGCTCACGTATCTTTAATGCTCTCCTAATGATTGTAACTTGACAACCTTAGTGGTTTTAACTTTGAGATACAACATTCATTTAGCTGTATGTTATTTGGTATTAATGAATATATTAAGAAATATCACAAGGTTGTCCACTGAAAGTGGTGTAAATCTGAAAGCCAAAATACATGGTTTTGCAACTCACCTGATATTGCCAGGATGGATAAGATACCTTGCTATCCTGCAGGAAAAGTTTTCCACTGGCTCAAATTACTCTTGAGCTCTGGAAGTAGCAGTACAGATTATTTCTCTCAAATCTTGTTAAACCTACAATTACTAACATATTCAGTGAAGGTTCAATTTTAAAGTGATTTTCTACCATCTCAAGCATGACTTTTCCACTGAAATGTTAATGGAGGAAGATAACTGCATAAATATAAATCCCTAACAATATAATTCATGTAAGCAATCCTTCGGATGTTTTATTGTGGTACCAGTGTCTTAAATAAATGGTTGAAAACTTCCAAGAAAACATTTGTTTCTTATACGTAACTTTTCCTCATAGTACTATGAAATTGAATACTGCTTCTTACTTTACAAGTTTTCAAAATATATTTTCATTTACCTGTCTCAAAAGTTCCTCAGGAGGAATCTTTGTTTCTTTATTGTTTCTCGGGATTATTTTCATATTTATTTAAATTATGTATTTATTTTTTTATGCAACAAATATAGTTGCAAATGAAATTGTACATTAAACAGATGCTTTCTTTTCCTTAATAATATAAAATTCATACTAACATGTATATGTGCAAGATAACAGGAATTGAAAGAAATGTTGAAGTATGTGGCATACTGCTAGTTTACATTGAGGGCCAAGAATTTGTGTGCTGTTTAGATTCCTCTTTTGTTCCAGACCAGTTAATTCAATTGTAGATGTGTGTTCTTACACACATGGAAAAGCCTTATAATTCTCCAGGGTAGGTAAGAGTTCATCTGGAACACATCATTGTTGAGCCAGAGCAACAGGAAGATTTTGATTGTATGCATTTAATTTCCTAATTATTTTCTAATTAATTTTTCAACTTCTATATAGTCAACAGTCTTACATTTAGTAAAACTTTGAGAAAAAGTACATTTTAAGCGGAATCCTTTTTAAATTTTGGGGACATTATTTGTGTGATCTCCTGAGCTCTGTCTCCTTGCGACATTTCTCAGGCTATTAGTCATATCTTCTCTAATACTTTTTGGCAGAGTACAAGGAACACAACTTCATTTGTCTCAGTGCAATGTCTCCTCAAAACAACTTTGAAAACAAAAGAACAAAGTACCTTACAACAGACTGTGGTTTCCCAGTTGTTTGGTTTTTCAAATAAGGAGTGGAAAGCATAAATTCTAAAAAATTCTAAGAAATTTTGTTAGGTTAAATAAAGTTTAAAAACCAAAGGTTGATTATAGAATAAAGTAATAAAAACTGTTTCAGTATAGCATAAAACCAGACACTAATGCGGGAATGATACCTGAAATATCAAGGGAACCTCTCTAGATTTATTGTAAATGTACTTCTTGAATTCAGTAACATATTTGACAGTCTCACATAGCATTCTCACAGCCACACTGAGGTAATGTGGACAGGATGATTGGGTAGTGGATTGTGAACTGGCTGCAGGATAGAAGCCAGAGAGTAGTGGTCAATGGGACAGAGTCTAGATGGAGGCCTGTATCTAGTGGAGTACCCCAAGGATAGACACTGGGACCAGTACTCTTCAATCTATTCATTAGTGAATTGAATAAGGGATTAGGATGCATTGTCAGCAAGTTTGCTGATGACACAAAACTGGGTGGTGTTGCCAACACCCCAGCAGACTTTGCTGCCATTCAGCAAGACCTGGACAGGCTAGAGAGCTGGGCAGAGAAAAATTTAATGAGGTACAACAAGGTAAGTGTAGAGTCTTGCATCTGGGCAAGAACAACTCCAGGTACCAGTATAAGCTGGGGCCTGACCTGTTGGTGAGCATTNTGTTGGTGAGCATTGTAGGAGAGAGGGACCTGGGGTCCTAGAGGACAGTAGTATGACTGTGAGCCAGCAATGTGCTCCCGTGGCCAAGAGAGCCAGCAGCATTGTGTGGTGGATCAGAAAGGAAGATGGTTAGCAGAGAGATTCTTCTCCTACTCTGCTCTGCGCTAGTGAGACCATATCTGGAGTACTATGTCCAGTTCTGGGACCCTCTGTTAAAGAAGGACACAGAGCTGCTGGAGGGTGTCCAGTGTAGAGCAACAAAGATGATGAAGGAAGTAGAACACCTCTCTTATGAGGAAAGGTTGAGGGAGCTGGATCTCGTTAGTTTGGAGATGAGGAGGCTGAAGGGTGACCTCATTAATATCTACAAACGTGTGAGGTTTCAGTGTCAGGAGGATGGATGACCTCTTCTCAAGGTCATCTGGTGACAGGAGAAGGGGCAATTGGTGCAAGCTGGAACATAGGAGGTTCCTTATAAATACCAGAAGGAACTTCTTCACAGTGAGGGTGACAGATCATTGGAACAGGCTTCCCAGGGGGGGTTGTGGAGTCTCCTTTTCTGGAGATGTTCAAGACCTGCCTGGACGTGTTCATGTGCAACTTAGTCTAGGTGATCCTGCTGTAGCAGGGCAATTGAACTAGACGATCTTTCAAGGTCCCTTCCAATCCCTAATAATGATTCTATGATTCTATGATTCTATTACTTTTTGTAGAAGTAACTGATTACTGTATCAGCCTTGAAAATGACTGTGTATTTTTTAGAAGAAGTTGTATTTTGGAGCACCAGTTACCTAGCCAGCATGTGTCAATTGTCTCAGAGAGAAATGCCACCTGCAGAGCCATACTACAATCCTTTGTTCTTTACCTATCTTTGTATGAAAGACCTCTGAATTAATCAAGCCCTGAATAATGTCTGCCCACTTTCTTTACAAAGACCACTGTTATGTTGCAACGCCCACTTCATGTTTACAGTAAGAAAACAGAGAAGACTCTTAACATCCTTATTATATTGTGCATTTGGCTTATGCATATGACTTCCAGACTATTTAAATCACAGGAGTACTCTCAGAGTCCTGATAAAAAATTAAAAATTGAATTACTTTCTATGGTTATTTATTTTAGCTATCTTCCAGCCTTTAAATTATAATAGATAACTATTAAAATGCAACATATGCCACTTGCTGAAACTGGCTTTTGGGGAAAAAAAGCCTTTAGTTATAACTGTTAACTCTTAGAGACGAATTGGTCTAAGGAAGAAATATACAGAGCTAGATAGTAGCAGAGAAGAAATATATCTTCCATCCCCAGACGAAAATTAGAACTAGAAAATGGGTAAATAAGGTGTCTTTTTACAAAAGGAAGATGGATCATTGGACAATATAGACATTTCCATTACTAGGGGATGTACTATAGGTTTATGAAGACTATTAAGGTTGTAATATCACTGGTCTAATACTTTCTGTTTCAACTGAATTTGCTTTTTTTATAAAATATAAAAACTGATTCATTTTAATGCCTCTAATAGAAATTCTACTTTAAAAAGTCCTGTTCCCTTTCAAATGAAGTTCTTAGTTTGTTCTCACATGCCACACAAGCTATACTTACTTCCTCTTAAATCACTTTGCTTTCTAAAGAACTGTAATTATGTTTATTGCTAGGAAAAAAAAAAAATCACTTTATGTCGAAAGGATCACAATATGACTATGAGGTCAATGAGGTTAATAAAAAATATTTTAAAATATTTTAAAAAATAATACCCTTTGTCTCGGTTTGGGAAGACGGGTGTCGGTTAGGGAGAGCTTGAATCTCCCTTGGAATGGAGACTGTCAACCCTCCTCCCTCCAGAATATTATAATTTTGCAATTTAAGGGGCTTTCAGGCAAAAAGATTTGGGAAAAGGAACAATTCTTTACTAAGAACAGTAAGAAACACCAACAGTACATTCAAAACAACCAAACAAAAGAAGATCCCAGGGACCCCAACAGAGTCCAC
>VZRI01006889.1:4765-65156 GCA_013397515.1 Upupa epops
AGGAGGAAGTTCTTCACTGTGAGAGTGGAGAGAGCCTGGACTGGGTTGCCCAGGGTGGTGGTTGGGGCCCCATCCCTGGAGGTGTTTAAGGTCGGGCTGGATGAGGCTCTGGCCAGCCTGCTCTAGGGTGGGGTGTCCCTGCCCATGGCAGCGGGGTTAGAACTGGATGATCCTGTGGTCCCTTCCAGCCCTGCCCGATTCTGTAACTTCTTCCCAGGGAGGGTGATGGGGCACTGGGGTAGAGGTTGCCCGGGGGGTTTGTGGAGTCTCCTTCTCTGGAGACATTCCAGACTCACCTGGACTTGGTCTGGGTGATTCTGCTGTGGCAGGGGGATTGGACTGGATGATCTTTCAAGGTCCCTTCCGATCTGTGACGATTCCATGATTCTATGTCAAAGGTCTGAATCTTGGTGCTAAATGGGAAGAACCTTTTCTTGCAAACAAGGTGCGATTGAGAAGCAAGTTTGAAGTGTGAGATACAGTTCTTGGTTAGTTCAGTGTATAAGCTCTGTGTCTGCATTCTCCCCTTGCTCCTTTACAATTCTAGGACCTAATGACTAAAATATCACCTAAAAGTAATTTTTTCTTCTCTGCTGTGGTGATGGGGACTCTTTTTATTTGATCTTTTGAAGTTCTATTCATTCCTCCCACTCTGTCTTTCCAAAATTACCCGATAGTTCAGTCATTATTCTGTCTAAGTGAGCTTTCATTTGCCCTACTCTGGATTCCTTTGTGGCTTTGTTCTTGCAATTACTCCGCTGCTCAGTTAATTGGGAAGCTTTGTGTTTCTGGGTTCTTTCTCTCTGTTTCTGAAGTGTGTCCTTGTTAGCCCCAGGAAATGTCACCCGATCCATTCTCCATTAAAGTTTGAATCTCTTTTGTTCCGTTTGAATTTCAATGACCCAGGTAGTTCCAGATGAGGTGGCTGAAGCCTCAGAAAAATGTGAAGCTCCACAACTACTCTCAGTAGTAGACAACTGTGCAGCCCTCAGGAGACTGTTCAAGAAGCAGCGGGTATCATCTCTTTCATACCTGCTTGTTGGTTGTTCCAACCTCCCTTAATGCTTCCTCTACCTTTAACTAGAAGAAAGCAAACTGGCCTCTCCATCAACAGTCCCTTGGATGGCTGTTGTTACCCTCTCTGTTCTGTCAGTAAGTCCTCCTTGGTGTCTTCTTGCTCATCTCACCATCACCTCTGTACTATTTCTTCCATCAATAAAAATGCAGTGGTCTTTGCCCTTTTCCTGTTGGGTTTTCTAGTTGTTTTTCAAAGCAGGGATGATGATTTCTTTGTACCAAAATGAAGTGAAATTCCAGCCTGGTTTTAGTTGGTAACAAACTTGATGTAAAAGTGTCAGCTTAGCTTACTTTATCTTCAACTTCTTTCAGTCAGTGGAAGCACAGCCCAACATTCCTTATGATAAATGTGTTTTCTACCTGATAGCAGAAGCGTTGCTGTTGTGAGTGTTTTCACCTGTACCTGCAGTGCTTTTCTCCCTGCAGTGAATGAGTGGCTTTAAAGAGACGGAATGAACTTCCTCCATCACCCTGTGACAGCGCTGACAAGATCTGCCACTTTCTGATCCTCCTTCCCTACAGCTGTCACTTCAGGTACATTGAATCCAAAGCCGTGTGGATGTTATGGAGCTTGTTCACCGTCCTGTTCAATCGCTCTGAGCTTCTCTACAGTCCCTGCTGTCCTTCATACTGAGAGCCCCTTCCTGCAGCATCCATTTCGTTACACGAACAAGAACTGTCATCTCCAGGCACGACACGGGAGGAACCTTACAGCACCAAGTCAGCTATAGATGTGTGCGTTTAACAATTCCTGGGTATCATTAATATCTGTGACTCCAGGCTATTGAGCGAAACATCCCCGAGAAGTAATTCTGGGTCTTAAAGTGATTCAGAGGGATCACAGCGCTTGTAGGAATTTTCTTTGTGCTTTTGAAATCACCGGCATAATTCAGTTTGCTGTTTTGCTCTATAAAGCTTACTGTAGCCATCAATCATGTATGAATTGCTGTACATTTTTGTATAGAAACTCGATGGTAATAACTGTAGGCAGGGAAAAGCAAAACAAAAGCAAACCAGCGGCAGTTGCGGTTGCTGTAATCCCCCATCAGATTAGGGGCTACCTGAGAAGATGTTTGTATTGCTGTGAGTGTTATTTGCCCATATAAAGGAAATCTTTGTTGGATGTGCGATTGTCCTCCCGAGAATTTACTGCTGTTTTTTTTTTTATAAGGCAACTGCTATTCTGTGTAAATTCTCTGTATAATTTCCTGTACTTTTAGCAAGTTCTGATGCCTGGGCGTAAGTGAAGAGGTTCTGGCCGGCTCTGACCTGATACAAATGGCAAAACCTTAAAATTAACATCATGATTCAAGCAAAACAGTTAGTTGGAAACTCAGTCACATTCTAAATCTAATCGTAGGATGCTGTGGGGTCCATCTGGAATGGTTACCGGTGCTGGAGCACGGAGCACACTCAGGTTTAGGGGATTTGTAGGATTCCTTGCTGTACCTGATACCATTGGAAATGGGAATACAGTGGAGGGCAAATCCACTATCATCCACGAAGAGTGTGCTGATGCAGTCAGGCATTCTCTTTCAATCATCAAGTGGCAGTTTTAAAAGACCCGCAGAGAAGGGGAGAGGATGGCAGAGTGCACTGTACTGAGGGGACACAGCAGCGTGGATTTGTCTGCTGATGGCTGATCAGCTGTTGAATTTTCGCAGGAATATTCACCCCAAAGCTGAATTTTAACCCTGGTCTAGAGACTTCAAAATGCTTAACTTTACACAGTAAGTTCTTGTGCTTAAATAGGACTTGCTATACAGGAGTTTGAGACACTGATTTTCCTTTAAGCAAGAGCCTATAAAGTTGAGAAGGAAAGATACAACACACTTGGAAGTGAAACCACTGGCTGCAGAAGTTTAACTAATGTGCTTTTACATCAAATTTAGCGTGTTTAGCAACAATCTGCAAGCTGAGTGCATTGCAGAGCGGAGCAAAAATACCAGAAGGCTGCTGGTCTCTTTGAGGCTTTGCAACCTCATCTGCCAGCTCTTTCAGGAACTGTGGGTGAATCCCATCCAGTCCGATGGATTTGTTCACCTTCAGGTTCTTTAGGTGATCCTGAACCTGCGCTGCGGAACTTCTTTCCAGGAAGGGCAATGGAGCATTGGAACAGACTGCCCAAGGGGGTTGTGGAGTCTCCTTCTCTGGAGACATTCCCACCTGGATGTGTTCCTGTGCTACTTGATCTAGGTGATCCTGTTGTGGCAGAGAATTGGACTGGACGATCTTTTGAGGTTCCTTCCAATCCTTAATGATTCTGTGATTTGTCTAAAGTGGGGGGATCCTCGTTTTCCCCATCCCTGCCTTTGGCCAATGTAACACGGAGGGTGTGACCAGAGTCCTTGCCTTAGGTTTCTTATTAGTCTGGAAGAAGAAAATGCAGCTTTTTGTCCCAAATCCTGAAATGTCCAGTTATTGCTTCGAAATGTCACTTCTTCATCAGCACCCTACTCCCCGTTCGAGGCTTGTCATCCTAACCTGACCCATCTTTCCACAAACTACTTAAGCTGCCATCTAATTGATGGGAAGAAATCTCCTTTGCGGCTCTTGCGGTTGTGACACCTGGCAGCTGCTAAGAGATGATGAGTCTAGATTTTGGGATAAGGTTATTATCTGATACAGAACTGTGGCCAATTTCTGCCTCTGTGCCCTTTTAACAGCGCAGTACCTCGGAAGCCTCTTTGTCCCTGTGGAAATACCTCTTCATTAAATTTAGGTCACAGCACAGTGACCACACTAGTAGTGGAGCTGCTTAGTTGTGGCTGGATCTACGCAGACAGTTTAACCTTTGCTCAACCCCCAAAGTGGCTTTAATGTGTTTTTAATCCAACTGTGAGATGCTGAAAGCTTGAGTTTTGCCCTTTCAGGAGGGTTGGGGTGAGAGTTCAAATTGGAGCACTGGTGTGTAGAAGCATGTGGATGTAAAGGAGCTGGATGGAAGTTGTGGTCAGGATCTGTCAGGTTATTTTCTAAAGGAGTAGCCTGCTGCAATCCTCTGCGTGATTACAGATGCTGTTTTAGTGGGTTGGGAAGCTAAGAGCAAGCTGGAGAGCTGTAAGATAAATTTTTCCATGTAACTACTCGCTCCTAACGCAAGAATTCTTATCCAAGCTGAGCTCCGTAATGCATTCGAGTCTATTTTTAAGCCTGGCTTGGCATCATGAAATGCTCTAGTGAATGAACAAATGCTGATGGACTGCCATCAGTGTTGTGTAGAAATAAGTGTAATTAGGGAGAAACAAATAATGAAGAAGCCTAACTGCGTTCAGCAGCTCCTTTATTGTCAGCAGTCGGATGTAAACTCCCCTGGCAGATTGAGAAACTGCTTTGGTAGGTGGTGATTTGTATTGCTGCCAACATCATTCACTTACGAGGGTGATCTTGATAGGTGTTTGCAATTGTTCTCCAGAGACAGCTTCTCTAACAATTACGAGACTATCCCAGTTGTATTAAATGAGTCAGTTATGTGCAATATAATTATTAGTGTGTTGCCAGATCCCACATCAGACGTTTATGTTGTCCACCATGCCCCGCTGCATTAAATGTCTGCTGTTGAACATGTTTTCCCGGGGTGTCTTCCATCTACCAGCAGCTGGGAGGTAACAGCTTCTTTACCAGACTGAGTGAGACCCACTCTGTGATTTAGACTTGTGAACAAAAGACTGCTGCTGACTTCTGAACGGCACGTTGCAGGCTCAGAGAAGGGAGAGGTCCCTGCATGGATAACTTTTCTCAGAAAGGTCTGGGGGTTAAATAGGCAGATTTAATTTGTTGTAACCCTGCAGAATCACAGAATCACAGAGTGTCAGGAATTGGAAGGGACCTCGAAAGACCATCCAGTCCAATCCCCCTGCCACAGCAGGATCCCCTAGATCCAGTCACACAGGATCATGTCCAGTTGGGTTTTAAACATCTCCAGAGAAGGAGACTCCACAACATCCTTAGGCAGCCCCTTCCAGTGCTCTGTCACTCTCACTGGGAAGAGGTTTCTTCTCATGGTTAGGTGGAACCTCCTCTGTTTCAGCTGACACCCGTTGGACACCGGTCAGAATGTTCCTGTGCTCTTCCTGTTGCAGGATGTGCAAGACTGAAGCTTATTCTACCTCAGCCTGCTGCCTTTGGATGATTCAGGGGGTTGGCCAAGAGTCTCTCAGTACCTAATTTTCCCCAAGTCAGGTGCCTCAGCCCCCACCAGGCAGGGTTAGCACTGTGTGTCTTTCACCAGCGCCGCAAATACCAGTGACCCTAAAGGCTGAGAGATGTAAAATGAGACTTCTCTCGTTAACCATTTTAACACGTCGAGACTCAGGAACCAAAGTTAGGATATTTAACGGAATGCAGGTCACTAGCACATGGCATTGAATGGCATCTTGTTGATGCTCAGGGACACGTGGAGGAGCTGTGAGCTCTGGGGCGTGGATTTGTACCGTGTCTGGGCACAAGCTACAGCAACGTGTGACACTTCACTGCTTTGCTTGGTGTTTAACTTTGAGCAGATGCCGTGGTGGAGTTGTGTTTGATAGACGTGGTGAATACTTCTGTGCCACCTGCTAGTAAAACAATAAAGGGGAAATGCCGTACCTGCTAAAAAACTGCTGTAATTAAGCACCTGTCAAAATATGTTGTCAAAGCACGTTGTTAAAACAGTCTGGATGTGTTGGAGGAGGTGAGTTCTCGTGCTGATCTGTACTGCGTGCAGGGAAAGCCTGTGTTCCATTTCAAAATATTGCTACCATCCTGTCTTTGGAGTGACAGAACGTTCACTTTTATACAGTGCAAATGCTCTTCACTGATAACTCGGGGATTCTCTGCTCTGTGGTTTTAAGGCTGTGGGCATGAAAGTGAGGATTTCCTTGATCCACCTGGGTGCTTCAGGAATCCCACAGGGAAACTCAGCATCACTTCCTTTACAGCTTGCTGAGAAGGTTTAAGCTTGATGCTCTTTTTCTTCATCTTTCCCTTTCCAGATCAGCATCAATGTCATGGAAATGAGTGTCTGACCAGCTGTTCTGCCCTTTCACCTTCCCCAAAGGAACCAGTTGAGTGCTTTTTCAGAAGCAGATCAGTTCTGTGGATGCTCATGAACTGCTGCTGATCTGTAGGTGATAATTCTTCATGTAGGTACCGGAAGCTGGGACCCATCTCTCTTGTGTTAAGTGCACTCAAGATACATTTATAGTGGATTCAATACCTAGGCATGTTGTTGCTGTGATACTGAATGTGTGAGGAGCAAGTACAGTATAAGGGGTAATTAAACATTTGTAAAGCTGTTGCATTGGTCACTGCGCTGAGTCTCCCCTGGGAACCTGACACTACATTGAATTCAAAGAAGTTGTGAAGCCCAGCTTGTGATGGAAGCTGAAGAAGACACTCCAGAAGCCCAGAATGCTGCAAGGAGACACAAAGAAATGTGAAAACAAGTGATGTGAGTAAAACACTGTGGTTTTCAGAACTCAACAAGCAAATAGAATAGCTGTAACAAAACTGTACCTGTACCTACCTGGATTCCCACTTGGGGCAGACTGTATCTGTGTCTGCTGGCACAGGACACAATCATTTCTGATTACTCCATCTGTAACCGTGCTCTGTACATAAATGGCTTTGGTGCTTTTCCTCTGTCTCCGATGTGTGTGTGCTCCTGTTCACAGAAGGCTTTGCTCTCTGCAAAGCATTGCCTAGCTTTTCCCTGTTCCCAGTCAGCCTTGTTCCCAATGGACAGGTTCTTCTTAATCCTGTAAGAGAAAAGCTTTCTCATGTTGGCTTTTCATTTACACAACACCATCACAGCACTGTTCACGTTTAATTGCACCTCAGCATCCAAACAATACCTTGCAAAAGTGTTTCGCTTCTATTTTCTCTTTAGTTCAATTATGCAGAGCTGTATCCCTTGCTGCCTGTTGTGTGGGGTAAGATGCAGGTGCTGACTGACACCTGCTGTGAAGGGTGGTTTTGTTTGCAAGGAGGCTGATGTTCCCTCACTAAACATCCCAGAAGGAGGCCCAGGAGAAGGTGGAGGGAGCTCCTGGGGACCAACAGACTTAAAGTAGCCAACTGTTTGCTCCCTCCAGGCTGATCAAAACACCTTGTCCTCCATCCCTGACTGTGAAGGCAGATTTCACTGCATCTGGCCCCTACTTGTCATAGTTAGAGGTGGTAAAAGTCATTATAATAGCAACGAATATAGACTAAGAACTGCCTCTAGGCTGAGAAGACTGCTCAAACAGATAGAACAAGTCCAAAAACATCTTCTAACAATGTCTATCTTGCCTCATATTTGCCTTCTGTTGGAAAAGATCTCGTCTACCATGCCCCTCCCCTGTTTATTGTGATTCAGAGAGAACCATAAACAAGAAGCAGTCTTCTGTGATTTGAGAAACTTTTTAGGCAACCTTGTTCAAGACACAGGCTGCCCTGAGAGACACAGTGAGGGGAAAGGAAGAATCAACCCAGCACTTTGCAGAGCCCCATCAGGTTCACTCTGGGAGTGTTAATGTTCTTCACAAAGCAAAAGAACTAGGAAAATGTGTTTAAAAATACGTGAGGAAGAGCTATATAAAAGCCTTGAGGGTGTGCTCTCCTCACTTAACCAGGGTGTGCAATTCAGGTAAGATCTCCCAGGACGTGACCTACACTGAAGACTCAGATTTGGTCTTTTTTTTCTTGGCAGGCAATAGCTGTTAGAGACAACACAGAGAACATTTTCATGTGACCTGAAAATGTGGCCATAACCTTGATTTCAAACTTTCTGAGCACTGAGGCGAAGCTCTCAAAAGATTTACATCTGTCTGCAGTCACCGCCGTGGGAATCACAACAAGGGCACCCGGTTAGGAAATACAGACATCCAGAAGAAAAACTGTATTTATTCTTCCCACTGGCTCTTGAGCTGTCACTACTCAACGTATTTGTTACTGAGGAGCTGGCCCTTCCACTTCTTATGGGCACCAGCCTCGTATTAATATCTCAGGGTCCAGTAATGATGAGAGATGGGTGCCACAGAAGAGCTTAGAGGAGGGCCAGCCCCATTTCATAGAACAGCTTGGGTTAGAAGGCACCTTAAAGATCACCCAGTGCCAACCCCCTGCCATGGGCAAGGACACCTCTCACCAGATCAGGTTCCCAAGAGCCCCATCCAGACTGGCCTTGGACACTGCCAGGGATGGAGCAACCACAACCTCCCTGGGCAACCTGTTCCAGTGCCTCAGCACCCTCACAGGGAGGAATTTCTGCCTCAGATCAAATCTCAGTCTCCCTTCTTGTTGCTCGAACCCACTCCCCTTGTCCTATCACAAGAGTCCCTTGTACAAAGTCCCTCCTTAGGAATTTAGTAATTGCTTGGCCATCAGTGACTTGAAACTCACATAATCATAGAATAACTCAGATTGGAAGGGACCTCAGAGATCACTTAGTTCCGCTGAAGCCAGTGACCAAAGTTGCTCCCTGTGCAGATGATGAAGCTAAGAAAAATCCCGAACTGATACCACAGCCTGCTCCTTGAACTCCACCCTCTGGAGGATCCTCTGCCTGTCCTGCTTCCCAGCCCTGTGCTGTTACAGTGTGTTGCTCCTTAGTGTTCCTATGCCATAAACACTTTGCTCCTGATCAAAAGCAACACGAAAGGACCAGCAAAACACTTTCACCTGTAAAAGAAAGGAGGTAACAGCCAACAGCTGTTCCCAGCAGAGAATGAGAATGGGAGGGGACTAAACATTCAGGAAATTGATGTTCAAGAGCCAGGAGGAAGCGGGTTTGTGTGACCCACCAGCACTATTTAAGCTGAGCTTGAGGGCTAAGGGGTAAGGGAGGTTTTTGGTGTCTTCTGTTGCTTTTATTTTTTATCTAGGCTGGTGAGTAGCTATTTCAGTCTAAGCTCTTTAAGCCACCTCTGGAAGTTAATTATGGTGTCTGCTGTTACAAGGGAAGTGGGTAAATCTCAAGAGGCTTGGGCTATTCCGGGGGATTTTTTAATACATTAGTTCTTTGAAATGGCGGCATCTTTGCAACTGAGGGACCTTTGAATTAAAGTACACTTGTTGGTTTCATTTTCACCTGAAAAGGGTTGTGTTTGGGTATTGGGAGCACTGTGGTCTCCTCTCCCTCTTTTTTCCTATTTTTAAAGACAGTGCAAGCACAGAACCTGGAAGAAACTGTGAGTTTTGGGAATGCTGGTTCTTAGTCTCCTGTTGTGATCTGAAGGAAGGCAGAGCTTCCACTTCAGGAATATTTTGCTGCTTGAGGACACTTGGCTGAACCTGGTGCCTTGTGCTTTTTTTTGTTTCCTGAAGTTTGCATGAAACTGGGTTTAGCAAGTTGGGCTCTGGACCAGGCTGTGCAGTGAAATGGGAGAGTCCCCATCCCTGGAGGATTTTATAAATGAGTAGCTAGAGCACTTGAGGCCATGCTCTAGGGGTTGGGGAGATGCTGGGATGAGGGCTGGACTTGGTGATCTTGGAGGTCCTTTCTAACTATGAGGACTCTATGAGTCTGATGGGGAGGCTGGTTTTAAGCTGGAACACGTGGTGCCTCAGAATACCTGGGTGTGGGTGCCCAACTTAATGGACTGTGGGGTGCCTTTGCTGCCTTGATTAGCCCATCGTCTGACATTGACTTTTCTTGTATCGGCCTTGGAAAGAAAACCAGCCTACATGGTTCTGACTACAGGAACATGCTTTTCTCTGTGGAGCACGGCAGCAGTCAAACCCTCTCACTGTAAAGAACAAAAATTGTTTGCTTGGTTGGTTTTGTTGTTGTTTTAGAGGGCCTGAAAGTGTAAACTCCAATTTCCCCTTCAGGCTGAAGGAGTTGCCCTTGTAAACTCCATTACCTGACACAACTCCTTGCCAATTAATAAACATGTTTAATTGACTGACATGAATCCTTGATTAAGTGATGAGTTGAGAGCTCGGGAGCTGCCTTAGCGCTGCAAATCTCCTGCCATTAGGCTGCTGAGGTTTTATAGGTGCTTTTGTCACCTCTGCCTTGAGGCTCACCCAAGGTGGGGTGGAAAGATGTTCTCTGGTAGATGAAACTCAGGTCAGCTTAGGTCAACGACCTGTCCTGTGCAGCATCCTTGCAGCCTGTCTGCGAGAGTGCAAAGCTCTGTAGGTGGTAAGCTAACAGATCTCTGGTGTGCAAGGAAATGTGAAGTGGTGGTGATGTATGGTTGTTCTCTCTTGCAGGCTCTGAGGGACAACATGGGGAGTGATTTCAGCAAGCAGCTCTGCTGTGTGGTTTGTGAGAAGCGTAAGAAACAGACAGTGGATGGAGCAAATGAGACCAGCGAAACCAAGCCTATTTTGCAGACCTCAGGTGAAATATCGATATGCTATGATACACAGCCTTCTACACCAACTCTGAAAGTCTCTAAACAAGGCTCTGAAGAGGTGTGGACCCTAAACCAGGACCAGCAGCCATCAGCTGATGCTGCGGAGAACCTGGAGACCTGCTCTGCTACAGATTCCATACGAGTGATTGAGGGATGGGAGGCAGCTTGGGGCTCCATGGACTTCTTAATGGACCCTGCAGATGGAGTTGAAGTTCTAATTCAAGAGGATCAGCAAGAAAGAGATGAAATGGGAAATGTGGGAGAGAAAATAAAACCTGTTTCTCTCACTTGTGGGGCCCAGGCTGCTATGGATGTTGCTCAGGATGTGAAGCTTGCTGGAGATGAACAATCTTATCAGGTGGAGGCTGGCAGTGGGGGTAGCCCATGTGCTGGGATAACTGTCCAAGATGCAGAGCTTTCGAACTTAATGGAGTTCTCAAGCAATGCTGTGCCTGGTGAAGACTGTGATATCAATTCTCCTCTAGAGGCTGGAAGGAAGGTGCTGCTGTGTGCTGTGCAGGAGACTGAGCCCTACCTTTGTGCTGAGCAAGCAGAGGAGATGAACAAGGTTAGGCTTGCTGAAACAATTCTTCAATCTGCTAAGAGAGCTAGACTTCCATCTCTGCTAGAGACTTCATCTGTACTGACTGTGCAGGATTTGTGGAAGGTGAGAACAGTGGAGCCTTTGGAAGGGACAGCAAGTGGAATGACTGAGAAGGACTCTATTTCAGCAATGCCTCGGGTGCCCCTGTACCCAGAGAGGAAAGCTCTAGAGCCAGTAAACCAGCTGCTTGACTACTTAAAGCAGGAGAGCCAGCCTAGCATGACAACTGCCCAGGAGACAGAGAGCCTGTGCTGTACGGAGCCTGCAGAAGAGAACAAGATTTTTTCCCCATCAAGCAATGAAGTCTTTTTTTATGAACTGGAAGATGAGAGCAGGGAATGCGACAGAGAAGCTGCAGTAGGTGAGACAGAGCCACAGCACAGGATTGTGCAACAGGGAGCAGAGGTTCCTGAAGAACCACACCCTTGTGTTCACATACCTGTGAAGCAAGAAGCAGAGTTCCTAAATGTGGTACCCTCGCTGTCTGTACTGTTTGGGAGTAGTGGAGAAATAGATGCTGAAAATGATGAAGCTTGAGAGATCTGAGGATCTAATGGCAAGGTGTCCAATACCAGGCTCAGTGGCAAGGACCATGTATCTGTCCCTAGGGATTTTGTCTTTGGGGATTGATGAACTCCAGCTGTTTTATTCAGGACTTTGTAAAATATGTTCTGGACATTAGAGAGCAGTCTTGCTAAGCAGATAATATGTGAAGTATGTAGTAGACTTTTGAGTTTCTTCTGAATTCCAGTTATGGCTCTGTTTCTTAGCTTTTTGAGTAGGTGGGTTTTTTTTCAGGAGCTCATGCCTTACTGGGGGAGACCTGATTAACCTAAAACTGATTTCACTGAATAACATTGTGTGCTGCATTCCCCTAGTGTGGCCGTGTGAGGATTTGTCTCTTAGTCTTGAGTCTGCGGTCGGAGTAGACAAACGTTTCTCTAAGCTACCACACTCAGATGTCTTCTGTGGGGCTAACAGCCAGTTACCTTACTAACTCAAAATAAGTGAATGTTTGAACTACCTCCCTGGGTGCTGTTTTTGTCCAGCTGATGTTACCTGGTTTCTTGTCAATTAACAAATATCTTCATGGGAAGGTGATGAAATACTGATTCTGGATTGTTTGTATCTCTCCTAAGAGTGGAAGTGCTCATGTAATCTGTGCTGCTTATGCAGGAGTAAAAAAATGTAGTCTTGATCAGAATGCAGGAGTCAGTGTATTGCAGCTTAAATCTACTGACTTTTAATATTACCAACTTTATAGTGCCAATAAAGACTTTTAAGACCGTGGCAGAACCCCATACTGAGTATGTTTTTAATTGGTGAGCATGAGTGAGAGTGGGGAAGTATGACTGAAGCTGTTTTGTGTTCTCCATACACCTCAGACTCTGGATGGAGTAAAGTGCTCAGAAGGGGGGAGGGGGGACTGTAGGATGGGGTTTTTAGATAACATGATTGTGGAACAGGATTTGAAAGGATGCAGGGGAAAAATAATAAGGCAAGTATCAAGCTAGTGACTCTGTTTGCTTTCTTCGTGGAGCTGAGAAGATGACTCTTGGCTGTATAGAGTGATGTTGGGGGTGAGACTGAATACTTTTGAGGAAGCGGCTTTGGAAAAGGGATTGTTCTGGTTTGTGTGGGGTCTTTGTTTTTAGCTTTGACTTCTGTCCTTCCAATGCACTCCAGGCTGACAAAGCAACCTGTCTCTAAGACTTGCGGAATCTTCCCTTGCTTACAAGTCTACAAGCTGCAAAGGAAGAGGTACCTGTAATGCCTTCTGCTCCTCTAAGCTACCCAACCACAGTTGCTGCTCAGGGGGTTTGGCCTCACAAGGATAATAAATAATGGGCTGTTTGAGGCTAAAAGGAAAGCTAATCAGTATAGTTATGCAAAGCTAACTGAAGGTTTCTTTTTAAACTTGATTATCTTGATTTCTTTGGGAGGTGAATGCTTGTGTCTAATGGCTGCCTAGCAGGGAACTAGACTAGCAATTAACTGCTCCTTCTTCCAGCCTGCCCCAGTAGCACAGCTTCAGGTATACACAAGGCTTGAGTGGGAAACACTATAATCAGATGGAATCACATTTATACCTGCTTATGGGCCTCTAAGCAAATGCAGTAGGCAGAAATGTGCTACAGGAGATGTTTCTTAACTGTTTGAAGCCTTAAGCATGTGGTTCTTCAGCCTGGAGACAAGGGGAAGGCAGAAACTGCGGTGACATTCACGTTCTGCACCATCTGGGAAAAGCTAAGTGCTGGTGTCCCAGCCATGCAGCAGAGATTGATGTGGGAAAGCCCTTCTTATTCTTCAGAAAGGAAATTTCTCAAACCTAGCCTATTTGGTCTTTGCAGTCTCAGCTGTGTGATGAATGAGAGCAGCCTCGTGGCAGATCACAGTGTCTAGGTGCCACACTAAGTGTACTGAGAGGTCCTGCCTTGTGCATTGGATGGAAGAGACTCGTCTAGTAAGAGGGAGGGGTATGAGCCCTGTACAATAAAAAAGCCCCACAACACAAAGACCGATGTCCTGAACTGACTGGAGTGTGCTCCTTACAAGCAGGGATGACATCTAAAGGGCTTTGTAATAGTCCTGTTGTACAGCATTCAATCACACAACACAATTCTGAGCTGACATCTGAGCCAAGCTCTTTGCAAGGTCTATGATTTGGGGCTTTTATTTGTCAGAAACTGAAGTGTATGGTT
Source organism: Upupa epops (assembly GCA_013397515.1). NCBI lineage: Eukaryota > Metazoa > Chordata > Aves > Bucerotiformes > Upupidae > Upupa > Upupa epops. Next base: position 18,478 of record VZRI01006889.1, read on the forward strand.
GTTTTGGAACAGCCCTTTTAAATATATCAAAGTCAGAGAGATCAGAAAAGTCTTTAAGAACAAATACAAAACCTAGTGAAGAGAGATGTGATTGCTCTGACAATAAGATTTTCCTTCCTTCTCTTCTGTAGTGTCTCATGTGCAAGAGATTTTCTGGATTGTTTCGAATGGGTGGAAGGGGGACTTTGTTATTAAAATCTCTCTTTTTTTTTATGATAGAAGGGTAAGGATATTCATACTTTGTGTTTCAGAAACACTGCAGCTATCTAGTGATTTGCTAATGAATTCAGTGTCTTCCCCTTGCACAAAGCACTGCAGCAAGTATCTACAACACAGAATCACAGAGTGTTAGGGATTGGAAGGGACATCAAAAGATCATCCAGTCCAATCCCCCTGCCGGAGTAGGATGCCCTAGATCTAGTTGCATGGGAGCAGTTCAGGTGGGTTTTAAACAACGCCAGACTCCACAACTTCCCTGAGAAGCCCCTTCCAGTGCTCTGTCACCCTCATTGGGAAGAAGTTTCTTCTTGTATTTATACACAACCTCCTCTGTTCCAGCTGACATCTGGTGTACCTTGTCCTAGCATTGGGTGCCTCTGAGCAGAGCCTGGCTCCTTCCTTCTGACATCTGCCCTTTCCATATTGATCAACATTCATGGGGTCACTCCTCAGGATCCTTTTTTTCCCAACTCGGGAGCCCCAGCTCCCTCAGCCTTTCCTCATCAAGGAGATGCTACACTCCATCACCTTGCAGCAGTAATATTTTTCTCACTTAGAATGATTTAACCCCAAAGGTCTAAGTAGCATTGTCCCAACTTTTCATATAGGTAGGATGAAAAAAATCTCTCCTTGATCTTTAACCCATTTTCTGGTGACTATCATTCTGTGCCCTTTACGATGTAGCCTACAGCGGACCAGCTTCTGCTCATTTGGACATAGAAAACTTCATGTGATGCAAGGAGTGATGTTCATCCATGCAGAAACAAGTGGTGACCTGTGGATGCATCATTTCCCTGTGGTTATATGGTTTGGCAAAGCACTGATGTCCCTAAAGGCCACCAGAGTTTTTCAGCCACTGCTCTGTCACAGTCTCTTACATACTGTCTTCTGTGTATCTCACATGTCATGGAATCCTACACTGGCCCAGGCTGGAAGGCACCTTACAGATCATTTACTCTAATCCCCCTCTCAATCAGACTTGGTTGCTCGAAACCTCATCCAACCTGGCCTTCAACACCTCCAGGGAGGGGGCAGCCACAGCCTCCCTGGACAATCAATTCCAGTCAGTCTCTGCACCCTTGCACTGAAGAGCTTCTTCCTCAGATCTAGTCTGAACCTCCTCTCCTTCAGTTTCAAACCATTTCCCCCTGTCCTATTGCTGGATCCCCTTGGGAAAAGTCCATCTGCAGCCTTCCTGAAGGTTCCCTTCAGGAATTAGAAGGCAACTCTAAAGTCCCCCTGGAGTCTTCTCTTCCCCAGGCTGAACAACCCCAGCCCCCTCAACATGTCCCTGTAGCAAAGGTGCTCCAGCTCCTGGATCATATTCACAGAGTGCCATCACATTTCAGTTGCACTGGAGATGGACAGGATGTTCACAAAGAAGGCTTTTGAAAAGCCATTCTAAAACAGCCCCCAGCCTGTGTAAATATCCAAATGGTGTAGCCACGGAGATCTGCACATTATCACGCAGAACAGATGCTGGACCCCGTTAAAAGGCAAGATGTGGAAGTTGCATTATGGTCCCAGCACTGGCTGCACACACAGATTACCTCGCCAACAGCTCCTTCTGCGTTAAGGGAATCATACTAGTTTGGCAAAGTGCGGGATGCTGAAGCACATTTGGCATCAAAATATGCAGGTTCAAGGGGTTTTAAGTAAAAAAAAGAAGCCTGGAATCCAGCTATTGTGATCGTTTGGGGTTTTGTTCAGATCCATTGCTGTTGGCAGGGGTTATTGAGGATCTGCCTTTATGCTCATGTCTCTGGGATGAGGGTTTTTTTAATGGATATTTGCTTTTGTGTTTTGCCCGTGTGACCTATTTAACGTTACAACTCACTTCTAGTCAGTAAACATAACCAGGGTGATATGGTAATGGTGACGCCAACAGAGGGTGATCAGCTGTGGCTGGAAACATTAAAATAATCTGCAACCACTGTAAAATAGCTAATTGCACCATTCAGCCTGTTGAAGACAGCACAAAAGTAGAAAGGGGGATAATTTTTCACCCCTAACTGCTCAATATAAAATAATATGGGAAGACTACAATTTCGGTAACATCATTTGTAAATTAAAGGGCTATTCAGACCCAGCCTGAGGTGTGGCTGGGATTCTGCTACTTGCGTTGCAGGTTCTAAGCTGTGGGCAGCTCTCCTTGTCCATGACTGCACCATACTGAAGCTTTAAGTAGTCAATTCCAACTACCACGAAGAAGCTAATCATGTACAGTTAGCTAATACAGCCATGTGCTGTCCTCAAGGGCTATGAAATAGCTGGGGAAATCAGAAACTAAAGCGGTAGGGAACTTCACAACCAGCTGGAGCTGACCTTGGGAGGGGTCAAAGTGGGAAGAGATTGTGTGTGGCCACCTCCTCCTATTTAACACCAGAGCAGGGCTTTGTCTTGCAGGTGCTGGGTGTTCAGTGGGGGTTGTGGAGCTCTGCAGGTAAGGAGGGGAGGTGGGTCTTGGGAAGAGGGGTCTTGGTGTGTTGTTGGATTTGTATACTATGGGTTCTTTGTTTTAATTCAGGCATGTTTTTAGAGACTGGGTCTCTTTGAGTATGAATAATTTTGCTGTTGTTAATTTTGTGTAAATTTTTAAGGTTGCTACTTGGTTCCCCAGGGTTAGTTTTGTGCTGGGAGATGTTCTTTTATGTTTTGTGCTTTTTATAATCTTCTCTTAATGGCCCTATTAAGGATTAAACCACCCTGTGTCTTGTGAATTTCAAGTTCAAGTGTATTTTTTATTGCCTGCCTTGTTTCTCTCCTCTCTGGCTCTTACTACCAGCAGACTATATGCTCCCTTTACTGGAGTGAGCAGAGTCTAACAAACTCAGCAGGTCTGCTGTACAAGTCTATGCTATAACAGAACCCTATTGGTACTGCAGCCATCCTTCTGAAATAGCAAATGGCAACGGCTGTTTGGCTTCTGAAAGCTGGAGGTGTTTGTTAGGATGGTCTGATTTGATTGATACCGTTTTTTTCCCCCCTTTCTTATTTCTTAAAAGGCTTCTGTGCTTCCTCCTCTCACCTAAAGCAGTTCCACTTGTGTTCAGTATATTTAGTGGTCTCTGACAATGATCTACAGTCACAGTGCTCTGTTATATGAGAACAGGACAGGTTATTCCCCAAATGGATATGGGCTAAGAAACATGCATCATGTTTTACAGGTGTGAAGCTGCTGCTTTGATAAGAAACAGCTCCCAGCTCATCCTTCGGCAGTGTGCAGCCTCTCCAGAAGAAGGCAGTTGGTTGAGTCTCACCTTTCTGTGGCAATGGGAGGTATATTTGGCAAGAACAAGAGGGTCCGTGTGTTTCCTGAGAGAGTAGTTCTTTATAAGGCCAAAGGGAAAAAGGCATCAAGGACCACGCGTGTGTTCTGTGATGCATCAACGTGGACTGGGGAGAACCACTTTCATTCAGCACGAATAGGAAGGACTCCAAAAGGCCCTCAACTTTCTGTTACAAAATCAGCTTTGGATGCTCCTGTAAGTGAATCTGCTGCCCGGGCTGAATGGGAGATGGGGAAACAGGCTGCTCCTCCAAGTGCACAACATACTGAGGTCCTGCTTTCTGTGACTACCAAAGACACACAAGGTGTTGAGGTGTCACAGGAGCCTGACCTCAAGCCTACTGCAGAGGTGATGCAGCACCAAGAAACCGCTGAACAGATCAAACAGGATGCCCAGACTACCGGGAGAAGCTCACAATGCAGTGATAAGACTGAAGCTGTTCTGCATCCTTCTGGTGGCTCTCTACCCCAAAGACAACTCAGCTGTGAGGCCTGTGAAGTGACACCTGTTGCACAGATTACAGTAACGGCTGAAATCCATGCATCTCCAGGTGGCGAAGGTGGACCTAACAAGGTTCAGTCTGCTATAGTGGAGTCTGAGCTGCTGACTGGTGTGGAGCCAGAGGCTGGAGCTGTTTGTGGTTCAGAGGAAACCTGCATTGGAAAGGCTCACCAGGAAGTGCCTGTGCCTGACTCCCCAGCTGGTCCATGCACCATGGAGGAGTCAGAGCTGCCTTTGAAGACTACAGAGACAAGAGAGGGCATTACAAACGTGCAGAGCTCTGCAGAAGGGCAGGCAGTACAAGAGGAAGCCTGCTGTGCTGCTAAAGCCCCACCTGATCCCCAGCTGGAACAAGGTACAGAAGTTCCTGTTACTGAAGGTATGGAAGAAAATGCTTTTGAACCCGAGCAAGCTGAAGCAATGGCTGAGGCCTGTGATGATGGGCAGACATCAAAAGAGATCCCATGCTGTCTGGCAGAAACCCAGGCTGCTCTGCAGGATAAGGAGATGATCAAAGTTAGCAATAGGGGAAAACTAGAGGAGCACTGAAAGAACACATGAAGTGTGGTGCAGCAAACCCTGAGCAGACGGAAGGTTTGTGATGAATTTGGTACCTCGATTCCTACAATGGACCAAGATGCTGATGTGTTTGTTCTCTGAATGAAGGGGTGTGGGTAAGGCCTGCTTTGAGAGGGGATACTGAGCCTAAAGCTGGGATATTGTCTTCTGCAAGTGGCAGTACCTTGCTGCCTTTTCTCCCAGGGAAGGGAGTGTGGACATGAGCTCCAGCACAGTCATGCAAATGACTCTGGTTTTTACTCCACATGCATGTGTATGCTGTCTAGGGCTGTTCACATCGTAATTAACCCCATGCAGTTCCACCTAGGGAGATAAGTCTTCTCTGACAAGCAAGTCAGATGTATTAATTACACTGTCTGTCCACTCCACTCTGACTGCCACCAATTTCTGAAAGCAACTGTATGGATCTATGTGGCCAATCTGTTGCAACTGAAATCAATAAATGGTTGCATTTTCACACTTGTGATTGTGAAATGTTCTGTTCTTAATGCTCACCTGCTGTATGCGTTCTGCTTGGTGAGTGGAGGTGAAGTAAAGCAGATAAGCGGCCTGAGGCAGTAGCTGTCTCCAGACTGGAACTGGTAAGAGAAACTTCTGGTGGTCATTCTGCTGCACATAACAAACACGTGTCAGGCCACTGCATATGTGATGCCAGTGTCTAATTATGCAGCCTGTAAGCAGGGAGGGAGTCTTGCTGTCAAACCTGACTAGCTGAGCAACTGGCGTGCATTTGCAAATGCTGCAGTGCTGCCTCTGGCAGAATGTATTTCTGCATTCTCACATTAAAAAATCATTTATTTACAACATAAGCTCATCTCTCTACTTTATGCTTGTGATACACTAAATGTTCCCATCTCAGTGCTCATCTGGACACCATGCTAAAAGGGAGCCAGCAGCACTCATTCCCCCTGTGACTGTGCATGTGGGACTGGAGGGATCAGTTGAATCTAGAGTCACAATAAAATACATGGCACAGAAACAAAGGGGTGACAGGGATTGACCTTCACCCCGAATGGTTTCATGGGGAGTCATGCAGCAGCCTCTAGTTTCACAAACATTGTCCCTAAATACAAGCTGAGTTCAGACTGGCTGCTGTCAGTTGACATCATGTGCTGTGAGGTCTTACTTGGATTTTAGTATTTAAATCAAATTGTTAAATCTGCATAATGAGCTTACAATCTGTATCATAAGAATCACAGAACAATTTGGGTTGGAAGAAACCTTTATGATCATAAGAGTCCAACCTTTTCCCAGCCCTACTAGCACTGCTAAGCTGTCCCCTTTCTCTTAAGCACCTCCAGAGGTGGGGACTCAACTCTCTCCCTGGGTGTTCTGCTCGTGCTGTGGAAAAAAGGAGTAACCCTTCCTTCCTTCCTCAGGAGGGAATAATTTTTCCATCAGCTGCAATACTGCAGGAATGTAGGGACAGAAGTTGTGCTACCCTGTCTTCATTCACCTGTAGCTGAACGTTCCTCGATAAAGGAAACAATAGCTGCAGTTTCTCTCACAACACTCCAGCTCTAGTTCTGATGTTCTCCTTGATCAAATCTTTAGAGGTTTTCATTTCAGCCCCAAGTACTGTAAAGCTGAGCTTTACTTTCAAAATATCCTGGTTTAGCCTACCCAAAATTACACTGAGAGAAGAATCTGCTCTGGCTTTAATTGCCTCAGTCAGTAGAGGCTTTTCCTTGTTTCTGGTATTTGCACTGATTCTAATGTCAAAACTAATGTTTTCACCCTTTTCATCTTGTAAAGTATTTGGGTAAAATGCTGAATATTGATATTGCTGGCTCAGAATAAAAGCTGCTCGTCTCCCGATGACTTCTTTGTGAATCTTTTAACAAGAACTGGTCTCACTGTATTAAACCTCAGCTGAAAATGTAGATGCAAAGCTAAACTTTCAAACGCCGCCCGTGTAAGAATAGGACATGAGTTCTGAAAGCACTTTAATGCTTTTAAACTCCTGTCGCCACCCTTAGAACAGGGAAAGACCATTCTGTAAGAGCAGAACTATTGCAGCATCTAGCACAGCACGTCTACAAGCGATGTGTGATGCCTCTTGGTGAGCACTAACCTCTCTGTGTCACTGACAAGTGAACGCAAGTTGTACCTTTTACTGCTGTTTGTCTCATCTTTTTAGGCAACTTCTAATTGCAGGATTTATTAATAATGCAGCACTGTGAATATAACTCAGCTCTGCTTCCAGGCTCTCCTCTTAAGGTGATAAGCAGCAAATTCTTTACTAGTAAATGGGCTATGAATCACTGCAAATAAACATCAAGCAGCGTTATAAACTGACACAACTGTCTTGAGGATGGAGGGGGCTATAATGGAACTTCTGACTTTCTGAAAATCTTAGCTCCTGATGCTAGGAATCTGCTTGCAAATTATTCTGGCATTGGGCAGGAAACCTTGAAAATACAACCTGGCCACACTGAAAAATAAAAATCCTGGAATTTTTAGGAGGGTAACATCTGCCTGTGCTCTAAAGAACTTTAGGAAGGGCATCCAGTTGATGGAGAGTGAGACAGAAGGGCAGCTGGGCTGGTTCNATGAACTCAAGTACATGTTTCTTCCTTTTGAAGCACCTCTGTAAAATGTCCTCCTCATCCCGATCACAGTAAGTCTATTTCTTCTGGACTGTTTAAATAACTTAGTACAAAGTTGTGAAAACAGCCGTTCAAACATAAACATTTCCCTTACACAAACCTGCAGTTCTGGGCCAACACAAAACGTTTTGTTATGAGTTTACATATTGTATCCCTTCCTGGCCTGCAGAAACAGTATTTTCTTCATTTCCTTACACACTTCTCTCTCCCTAACACATAAGGAACGTGGAATTAAAGCCACAAGGTCTGCCAGTGATCTGACAACCATAACCAACCATGATGTGAAATAGAAAAGTCCTGAAACAAAAGCCACTCAGAACACCTTCCCAACAGAAAGAACTCCTCAATCAAAGCAAACATGATCACAAGGTTTCAGGCAGCTCTGCCTGCTTGGCTGGAGAATGCCTGCAGCCAGCAACACCCCACAACAGATGAAAAGCACCTGAGATCTGCTGTTCCTGTGCGGGAGGAAGATGTACTGTGCCTACAGTCCTAATTGTCACAGCTACACTATGAGCTGTTGCCCCAAAGCCTGTTGTGTAGCTGTTGCTCAGTGGACAGTAAGGGTTGTTATTGTCCGTTTGCAGACAGATGGACCCCACCACATTCGTCCTCAGTTCTGTAAATACTTGGGGAAAAACAGGAAGGTAGAACCTAACTGCACACAAACCTGTGCTGTGGATGACAAGGGAGTACGATATGATGTTTGGTGAACACAGAGCACGAACCACACCACGTGTTTTGTTTTAAAGGTGACCTAAGGGAACAATAATTAAATCATTAGGCTTCAGGGGGAAGCAATTCAGTGCTATTGTCCCCGCCCTATTTAAGGTCCATCTGCTCCCACAACCTCTGTGCTGGGAGCTGGTTGGGGGCTGTTCCTTTGAAAGTAAGTGGATGTATGGGGTGGCACAAGGCTGGGTGGTTGCTATTTTCATTTTGAGGAGGGATGTTTGTTTTGTGTGTTTTGAGGTTTTGTTTGACTGCTTTAATGAAAAGCATTCACCTCTGGCTTTCAGCAAACCTGTAGTTGTGCTTTGTGCTGTGTGAGATGGCTTTGAGCAAAGCTCTGTTAGCAGCAAGAGCGTGGGGCTTAGAGCAAAGCAAAGGAACTATCAGAGTATGAAATGACCACATGAGGGTGAGAAAGGGAAACAAGTTTATTAAATATAGAAGATAACTGGTGAGTTTGCATTTGGGGTAATGAGACTCTGCTGCTTTATGCCTGTCTCAATAATCCCTCTATAGAATCCATGGCTGTAGAATCTGTTAACTGCCCTGTTTTGAACAGCTTGTGTGGTGATGACAACATCTAACAAACATATCAGAGAATAAGCTAGGGTTTTTCTATCCCTACTACTTTACTGCTCTACCAACCCCCCATGAAGCATTTCCCTGCCTCACTCATTTACACAGAACGGTTCTGTTGATGCAGCAGTTGCTGACTCTGAAAAGTCAACCTGACAAAGCCGTAATTTATTTGTAAGGCTCTCTCTTTCTCGCTCTGATACCAAAGCATATCTCAGTCTTTCCGTAGTTTGGCTTTTCTCCCACAGTAGAAGTGGTTGGGTAAATCTTTCCTGTTTTCCCATTCTTACAACTGTGTAGTTTTAAGTGATTAAGTTCACGCAGTCTTGTAAGTGAGTGCCTAACCAGCATGGAATCATACATTTTTACAGATTCTACCCATAAAAGCAGCTCAACCAGTGCAGCAAAACTGCTCTGGATCCATTAGCTTCACTTTAAAAACTGTAATCTCTAAATTATAGATCTGTTTTTTTCTGTAGCTCCTCTTATTCTGTGTGGTGATGGTTGAGCTTTCTGTGGAACCATCTGTAATCATATCATGTTGTGTGGCAGCTCTATTTTCCTTTAAATATTTAGCTATAAAAAGTGGCACCAGATTTGTAGTGAAACAGCACTTTAAGGGAGCTAATGATCTGGGACTTGGGAAATGGGTTGGTGTCACTGGCTACCCTACTTAAGAGCAATACCTTATTACCTTGAGTAAGAAATAAAGGTTGGGGGAGTTGTGATGCTGGAAGTGGTTTAAGTAGTGTTTACTCTGTGGTTTTTCTGCCAGAAACGCAGCCATGCTATTGCTGCTTCATACTATTATGAGTTTAACTTGCCTCATCCTGGCAGTGATAGTTGATCTGCTATTAGTTAATCAGGAACAGTGTGGTCAGCAGGACTAGGGACATCGTTCTTTCCCTGTACTTGGCACTGAGGCCTCACCTTGAGGACTGCATGCAGTTCTGGGCACCTCACTGCAAGAAAGGTAATGGAGTACTGGAGTGGTCCAGAGGAGAGCAATGAGGCTGGTGAAGGGACTAGAGAGAAANGCCCTTCCTCACAGAAAGGGTAGTCAGATGCTGAAATGGACTGCCCAAGGCAGGGGTGGAGTCCCCATCCCTGGAGGTGTTGAAGGACAGCCTGGCTGTGGCACTTAGTGCCCTAGTCTGGCTGATGGGGTGATGTTAGGTGCTGGGCTGGATGAGCTCAGGGGCTTTTACAACCTCAATAATTCTGTGATGTAGATTTTTATAATAAATTAATAGAGCTTTCCCTTTTCAACACAGGCTTCTCCTACTTTTTCTCTGTAGAGTAATTCTGTTTTCTTAGTTTTACAGTTTCACTTTATTAAGGTAACTTGAAGTAGACTTTTCTCTGCATTCAAAATATTTGAACATTCCTTAGTACCTGAGATTGTAGTAATGGCTGTGGTTTCTAAAAGCTGAGTAAATGATAAAATAATGACCTAAGGACCAGACATGCACAGCCTTCTTATCTCTCAATAAAGACCCATCTTGTTTTTCCCCTCTTACCAGGCCTAGGAATAGGTACCCTGGCTAAATGGGAACTTCTTACTGCAATTAATAAATGGCCTAGGAAGTAAGGGGAGATCTGTTAGTATTTACTTTGGGAATATAAACTAATAACTGTAAAGTGCAGTATTGGCCCAGATTCACGGTGAGTAACCAACTGCCTAAATGCTCTTAGTGAGATCAACAGGCAGCAAAAGACTGTCCCTTGAACCAAGACCAACTTTAAAGCAATAAATCTTAACTTACAGCCAGAGCAGCAGATGTGTTCTCACACAGGGCTAAAACGTGGGTCCTTATGAATTTCTTGTTGCCTTGCAGGTATGACCAGTGGTCTATTAGCTCAGTGACACATTTTGGCTCTGGGTCCGCACTGAAGCGAAAACTCTTCGTGCCAAGACCTCAGGGTCCTCTGAGGAAGGCTGCTAGCAGGATTGTTGTGGCACAGATTGACCATGGGGAATGGAATCAGTCAGACCTACTCCTGCAGAAGGTCAAGGCAGCCTGAAAGGCTGGCAAATGAGCAGGAAACAACAGCAGCTGGTCTCCCCGCTGCAGAGACAGCCCTGGGGAGCAGTGTGAACCAGTCTCCAATGGAGAGGTTGCAGGGTACTACTACAGGAATGCAGAACAAAGCTATAGGAAGAGAAAGTGAACTGCCCTCCTTGCCTGAGGCACCACTAATGGTGAGAACCAGACAGCTGCAAGACCTTGGTGAGGCCCAGTCCTCTGCAGAAGAGTCAGAGGAGACTGCAAACAAGCCCACTACAGTGAGTCCAGACAGACAGCCTTGTGCTGCAGCTGGGGCAGGGTCTGCAACGGCTCAGGAAGCCAGTGGGGATGCAGGAGTGATAACTGACCTGCCTCTGCAGACTGCTGTGGAGCCAGAAGCTGGAGGCACAGAAGATGCAGTGTCTGAGCAGACAACAGTGGAAAACAACTCAGCAGTATGCAGAAGTCCAAGGGAAAGATTGTGCAAACCAAGCCCTCTCTGCAGGTGGCTGAAGAAACTCAAGTCCCCAGCAGAAAAAGCTAAAGTCAAGCCTGATGCAAATGGTGGCCAGAAATGAGGCTTCCTGTGGAGTGCAAAAGGACTGTCCAAGTGCCCAGTAGGCTATCATCAAAGAATAGACTGATAAGGAAAGTGTGATATAAATATAATAAGTGTTTGTAATCTTCAAACTCTTTTTGCTGAATAGCTGTGCCTGTCGTGCAGCCCTGGGATTTGTTCTGAGGGCCTCCCTTCTGGAAGGGGGGTAGAAAGAAGAAATTAAGTGTCTCTGCCTTAACAAGCAACTTGGGGGATTGCTGTTTGGTTTGTTCCTCTGCTGCTCACTGGGGGTCTGTCTGTAACGGCAGCCTTTCTGAAACTCTGTGGAGGTGCTAAGTATATACACCTGTATCCCTAGTGCTTCCTACCACTGTTTAACTTCTAATTCCCTCTGCCTGACAGACCAAGATAAGTGCATTAGTATTAACAAACTAAATAACTACACTGCAAAACACTAAATGTTTATAAAAGTGTAATGGTAATAGTGGTGGTTGTGTGGGAGGGTTGGTGAACAGGGGGCTTTTGTTTTGCTATTGAAGGTTGTGTATATTTTGCTATTTAAGTCAATAAAAGCCAGTTTCACTGCCTCCAATGGAGCGTTGACGACAGCTGAAAGGGGGATAAGGGAGCCAACAGCCTGTTCTGCCAGCTTCCTTCCAACTGCCTAAACTATGCTGCTCCAATTCCAACCTGTCCCTTGCTGCTAATACAGAGAGCAAGGCTTTGTGGCTTTAATGGGGTGTTTTATCCCATTCCCAGCATTCCTCACAGGGAGGATACTTCCCTTAATTCCCCTTTCTTTCCTTTACAGAATCCATAGTTCAACAGTTGGCCTTGAAGTTGCTCACCTTGGTGGGTGCTGTCCCAGCCTCTGTAAGGTGAAGGGAGACAGCAACATGTATTATTGTGGTCAATTGCCATATACATCTTCTTGCTAGCACCACAGTTAACATGCTTGGGGTGCACTCCAGTGCTTCTCTTGAGAGAATTATGGCTAAAAATATAGCTCCAGCCCATCTCCTCTACCCCTATCTTAAGCAAAAGCAGTTAGCTGTGCAGGAAAAGAAATAATTAAGTAGTGAAGCAGCTGGGTTTTCACCATGTGCTGAGAAACACCATCTGCTGCACTGCTGCTTGTGCAAAAACAATTCCTTGGTTGGTAATGACCTATAAGGATCACAGTTGCTTCTTGTAATCACCAGGTACCTAAAAAGAAAAACAATATAGGAAGGCTTTAAAGCCATACAGAACATCTGAATACTTACAGGGAGCAAAGCTACCTGCTCAATAGAATTTGAATCCTCATAGCTGGAGAGGACCTCCAGGATTACCAAGCCCAGCCTTCATCCCAACATCTCTGGAGATGTTCAAGATCCACCTGGCTCTGTTCCTGTGTGACTTGGTCTAGGTGATCCTGCTGTGGCAGGGGGATTGGATGAGATAATCTTTCGAGGTCCCTTCTGATCCCTTATGATTCTATGATCTCCTCAACCCCTAGACCATGGCCTCAAGTGCTCAAGCTATTCGCCTTTTAAACACTTCCCTGGGCAGCCCATTGACCCATGGGCAGGAAAAGGTGATGTTTGCCTTGACCCCAGAGTCTAAAAGCACTTCTGACCAGGAGGAGAAAAAACAAATCACAAAGACCCTTTCCACACAGCTATCTTTGGGCTTCCAGCTCTGTTTAAATCTGGTACTAGAATAGAACAGGTTTCCAGAACACCCTCCCAAGCTTTCACTTTAAGAATAAGTGTGGAGACATTTCCACCTTCCTCAAGTGCCCTGTATTGCTTGGTAGCAGTGACTGCATGTACTGGGTCTTGTTTGTACTCCTGCTGATGAGGTGCACTGGGAGCCTGGGTGAACTTCTGTTTCCTTGCTGCTTTTTGAATAATCTGCCCATCTGCACTGTACCTTGTGCAGCAGAAGAGGGTGCTCAGCATAACTGAATTCAGCAGACAGTTGTGTACAATCATCTCTTGCCTAAAATAACACATTTTAGAAACAGTCTGGGCAGGATTTTACTCTTTTTCATTAAGCTGTTACATTCCCATTCACTGGGGAGGACTTTTGGAATTTGTCTTTTATTCTTCCCTGATGAGGAAAGGCTGAGGGAGCTGGGTCTCTTCAGCTGGAGGAGACTGAGCGGTGACCCCATGAATGTTTATCAATATGGAAGGGGAGAGTGTCAGGAGGATGCAACCAGGCTCTGCTCTGGGGTGTCAGGACAGGATAAGGGGCAGCAGGGACAAGGTGGAGCAGAGGAGGCTCCATGGAAACAGGAAGTAAAACTTTTTCCATGTGAGGGTGACAGAGGCCTGGCCCAGGCTGCCCAGAGAGGCTGTGGAGTCTCCTGCTCTGGAGCCGTTCAAACCCAGCCTGGCTGTTCCTGTGTGATCAATAAGGATCCTACTCTGGCAGGGCAGTTGCACTGGATGATCTGTAGAGGTCCCTTCTAAACCCTGACATTCTTTGATTCACAATCACACTGCACTATTCAACACACCAGTTCAGTGCTGAAGCTCTGCCTACGTTTGAATAGTCTGCAATGAAAAAGTCCTTAGGTCGAACTCATGGTGAGGAGGTCACAAAGATGGCAACATCATGTAGATCTGGAGCTTAGGGCCATGATTTAGCAGTGGGTTTGGGACAGCTGGGTTAACAGCTGACTGTATGATCTTGGAGGTCTTTTCCAACCTAAATGATTCTGTGATTCTAAGCTAAAGGTGGTTTCCAATCTCTGAGACCCACCTGCACCTGCAAAGGCTTTTGCACAGAACGGAGTGTTAAACAGCTTTCCCCGACTGTTCTGAAGAAATTATTTCTGCTTTTTCTTCTTCCTCTTCTTTTATTGAGAAGGACATTTCCTGCAGTTACTTGTTTCTCTGGCAGTTCCTCAAATATGGGTTTTATTTTTATTTATTTTTATTTAATGTTTATTTTTAAGGGAATACATTAGAATGCAGGTGTTCGCCGCAGTGCTTAGTGCTTCCTTAGAGATCCATTTGGAAAAGCAGGTTTATAAATAGGGGCACTCTGTTTTATATGTGTTGTTAATATTCTCTCTGTAAAAAGAAGCAGCACTGGTGATGGAATATAGCAGCTAGAGCTCCACAGCAAGAGGGAAATGCTTTGATTAAGAACATCAGGGAAAACCTAAACTGGAGGCTTTGTAAACTTATCTAAAATCTGTTCTATTTGATAGATAGAAAATGATTATTAATCATCTAGTATATAATATATAGTACATAAGAGTTCTAGAAAACAGGCTCTGTGAAGAGCAGCTGAGGAAACTGGAGTTATATAGGTCTACAGAAGAGGAGGCTGAGAGGAGACCTTATTGCTCTCTACAATGGCCTAAAAGGATGTTGTAGTGGGGCTAGGGCTAGTCTCTTCTCCCAATTTCCTAATGATAGGGCAAGGGGAAATGGCCTTAAGCTGCATCAGGGGAGGGTTAGATTGGATCTTAGAAAGAAGTTCTTTCCTGGGAGAGTGGTTGGGCACTGGACCAGGCTGCCCAGGGAGGTGGTAGAGGTCCCATCCCTGGAGGGGTTTGAAAACTGAGTAGCTAGAGCACTTAAGGCCATGGTCTAGGGGTTGGGGAGATGTTGGGATGAGGGCTGGACTTGATGATCCTGGAGGTCCTTTCCAGCCATGAAGATTCCATGATTGAAAAAAATTATTTATTGTTTCTTTCCTGGGAAAGTCGTAGCAAATCAGCTTAGATCAGTTAACTAGCAGATATAAGGGCTAACCTGGATCAGATACACTGTCCGTAGGTCTGAGGCAAATGTTTTAGCCTCTCAGCACAGGGAAAACAGCTGTTGTGTTGACTACTCAAATAACCTGCACTAACAATATGGCTACTACCTCAGATGCATTTGAACCTCTTGCAATCACTTGTATCGTCACTTGGACAATGAAAACCCAGTTGTAATAAGGAACATTCTGTGCTAAAGTTGGATCAAAACATACCCAGTGTTACCTGATTTTTAAACACATCAGCAATGACGTGATGTTCAGCAGCAGCGTCCCAAAGGGAAAGCAAGGCCACTCTGTAGCCATAGGAGATACCTCACTCATTGATCATAAGCTCTTGGAGGCTGAAGAGCTGTTCCACAGGACCCCATCCCTGTAACCAGGCACCACCCCTTGAGCTCATTAGTAAAACAGAAACTGCATTTACAGCGCACAAGCAATCTAACTACCCTGCATGCTTGCGACCTGCCTCGCTGCTGAAGCAAGATATTAAACTTTTTATAATTCACCTGCCGAATTAGATGGAAATATGCTGCTAGAAAGAAGACCCAGCGTGATTCCTCTCTTCTGTGTGAGCCTGTAGCCCAAGATAGCCATCTTGTTGCTTTGTGAACAGAATCTCAGAGAAAAGACCTTTTGAAAAAATCCAATTACTGATGCTGCCCGCTTAAAGCAGAAACTGTTTTAGAAACACTGTAAATCAGCATGATGGTGGCTGTGAAAAGCTAATAGTTATGAACACCATACATCTATTTAACTGAGCTCTGCTGTAATGCAGCTGCAAAGTATGTGATTCTTTTCTTCCCCCCCTTTCAATTAACCAGCAAATTCTGGCACTTGATAAGCACCAGGTTTTCCTGGCTTCCTTACCTCCCCCTTCTTAGAGAACCAAAACTGGGGAGGAAATCTCAGCAGGAAGAAAGGAATCAGCGTTGCTGAGAAACCTAAAGGACAGGAGGCTGAAGCAGCCACCACTGAGCACAAAGATTCTAAGGAATAAAACAGGGAGCCAAGTGCAGAGGGCACAGAACCAAGAATCTGCGAAATGATGGGATAAGAAGCAAGAGGGAAAAGCCCAGGCAGTTTTGCTCTGCCTGAGCACAGATACCAACTGCCAGAAAGATTTGGCACGGGGTGCGGTTCAAATCCAGAATTTCAGAGAAAACTAACGTAAACAGCTCTCCTGAAAGCTAGCTGCTAGGCAAAAGAGAGGTTTTATCCCACCAAAAAACAGTGAAGCTGATCCCACAGTACAGCTAATGGGGAGTTTCTAAAGCGCTAAGCAAAACACATGCTGCCATTCTCTAACAGATTTTCATAGTGATAGCAGCCAACTGTACACAGTAACTTGCTATAGAGGTCTACACATTGGCAAGGAAAAAACCTGTGGGGAAACACAAAGGCCATCTATTTCACCCAGTTTCTCAGTCTTTTCCTGCCTCTGCTCAAGGTCCCAATCTATCAGAGACCTTTGGCACAGCCAGCCAGGCTGCAAGTAGATTTATAAATAGGACTGTGAGATTGCAAGAGTAAAGGCAGATTTTACATCATGCAGGGATAAGCTAAAAATGAAGTACAGAAACTGGAAGTCAGGTGTTCTGCACTACAAGCTCAGTGAATAAACTCTTCACACCCATCAATTCACATGGTTTAACTGATTTCCCTTCGTTTGTCAGGAATTCTGCTTTCAGGATGAGGCCCAATCTCAGTGTTACCGGTGAAGCAGCTGGCACTGCTGGGTTCTTTAACAAGTCACTCCAAAGGAAGTTTAGTAATTGGCTGTGTTTGAGGCCAGGTAAGGAAGTGCAGTGACTGCAAGCAGAAGAGGCAAACTGTCTAAGCAAAGGTTTGCTCTGCTGCCACAGTACTGGCAAAAGAACTTCTTGTGCTTGTAGGTGCAGGTCCTGGTGGAATTCCGGACAGAAGAATGACAACAGGAACTAATCAAGTATCTCATCTAAAAGAAGCTCTCGCTCTAAATTTCTGTGTGACTGCAGCCGATGTGACACTGCACCACCTCCTGGTGTGGAACTGGTGTCAAAATGTAATTATGGAATGTGTGGAAAGGGATGCAGCAACTTAACAGCATCCATAAAACACCAACAAGTGCTCCTCTAGACAATGCAGGAGTTGTCAAGTACAAGTCGCACACGGTTAACAGAACAGGAACACGCTGACAGCCTTATCTTCCTCTGCCAAAGATCCCAGAGAAACCAGGCTCTGCAAAAGAGATGCACTGGTATTATTTGCTTCTAATAGCTGCCTTGGCAAAGCAGCACCAACCGTGTTGTCAAAATAGATAGGATGATCTTAAGTCGCTTGGCAAGGAAGGTATTTATCTCCAGCGCATACTGGATGTGCAGGGAGCTGGTCTGCTGAGTACCTGCTGCTGGGACAGTAATACCTTCAGCTTAACCCAGATCCCACAGCTAAGCCTTAGTCAACTACCCCTCTCTCATGGGTGGATTTTGTGTTACACGGGCTATCGAGGCATTGCTGCTGTCATCTCTTTTGGTATAAGCTACCTTGGTTCATATGGTCCTCCTTGACTTGTGAGAGCAGACGATGAATCAGGATTGCTCCTTCAAAAGCAGATGATGAAGAAGCCTCCCATGTATCTGGAGTTTCCAAGTAAAGACAGAGATTTACCAATTATACCTTTTACACTGCATAGGACATTAAAAAGCTGAGACAAATAGTGTCTAGCACCTAGATACAAAAAGCCTTTTGACGCTTACTCATGCCCATCAACTTAGTTATTCATTTCAGCCTTCTTGGCTTAATTATACCGTTAGCTGAATGTGTGACTTATAACTCTCTTCTTCCCTTCCCACAGACTAATTCTGCAACCTGAGCAAGCTTCAAAAGGAAAAAGCTGCTCATCACTCTAAATGGAAGGCTCTGTCTACTTATCTCATCGGAACAGAAAATGTCTGGTGAAAAGTTTCTGAAATGAAAGGGTACAAATCTTGACTTTCTGCTCTCTTTCAGCTTTCCTGGTAGGAGAAAGTTCCTCCTCACTTTCTGAAATTGAAGCTCCTGTGAAAAATGCCACGAGATGTCAAAAGAAAGCAAGAAGAACTGCTGGCTATGTATGAAACAGCGGATGAAATATCCCAGCCCAGAATAAGCTTCTCTTTGTAGGGGAATGAAAAACAACAGCAGACAAACTTCAGTCTGCAGCCAACTGCTTGTCCTAGCAGCCTGCACAGTCCTGTAGTTAGATTCAGGGGGTCCAACAGTCACCTATCATGTAAGGTTTAACAGATCTCACTTTGACTTGGCACGAACTTTAAATGTTTGAGCACAACATACCAGTCCCAGCTGAGCTAAGGGCCAGGGTGTGCTGTATGCGGGTACTTCAGCATGTCCTCAGGGAGAGGTAGGGAAAAGCTTCAAAGAACTACAGAGAGAGTCAGAAGGGTCAAGTTTGTAAGACAGACACTCGCTTTTGGAAAACTCTATGAGCTGCACAGGGAGCAGCTGATGAGGAAATGGAGACCTGACTGACGGCCACAGTAGGGTGGCTCCTCAGGGATTTCCAGGAGAGAGAAGATCCTTGAAGAAACTGCTTTTTCTCTGCATGTTGTCAGCCCAAACTTATGACAGAGGAAACAGAGCAGACCAGTAATGCACAACATGCAGGTATGGAACTTGGCTTCACCGGTTTGCTCTGTAAGTCACTCAAGCAGCATTCCACAAACAGGCAACTGACTCTCAAGTGCTTAAATTGCTTCAAAAAGGTGCCCCAGTACCTTTACCTGGAGCACAATGCACTTAGTCTGTGTTTACTTTGCACTGACCTGGTTCTGTGCCCTCCCACAGTCTCTCCTCTGACAGATGTGAACCTCTCCCTCCTGTACCTGGTAATACCTCAAAGCTAAGACTTCCAAAGCCAAGCCCAAACCTTTACAGTTGAATTCTAACTAAATGCCACAGTTTCTCCTTCATAACTTCAAAGAGCACTGTTAGGTGCTCAGCACATCTTTCCAAACCAGGACACCCATTTTAAATGTAAGATTCTCTCTCTTGAAAAACACGTGGCCCAGATTTCTCTGCCTCTATTTTGTTTTCCCTCCATGATCACTCCTCTCATGGCAATTAAGGCTTCCAGGCATCCCTCAGCTACAGCTTGAGCTGAGCAACTCCCAATACCAGAATGCCACAGCTTCCCCTGACTGAACTAAAACCTGTGACCGTACCAAAGACATAAAACAAAGGTCATAAACTGAATTTATTTTACCTCTGATAAAACTTCTCCTGACAGGTTTGTTGGGGTCTTTTCTTTAGCTGACAGTTTTTGTGCCAGCACTGAGCCTGTTCCAGGCTTGTTGCCTGTTTTCTGTGCCCGTGGTTCACTCTTGTTACAAATACATCACTTGCTGGCATCAAAACAGAAAGATAAGCAGTAATTAATGGCATAAATTTCACCCTTTTCTCCTTTCTGCGACTGAATATGCACGAGCTGACTGGAGAGGTGCTCTGACAACACCAGGAGGAGTGAGTATGCCCATTACTTACCACAATGAAAAGGAACCCCAACTGGTTTCTGTTACCTCAATGGCTTAGTTTACTCTTCCCCACACTTAGAGAAGTTTACTCCTCACATTAGTAAGTGCCTTGTGCTTCTGTGTTTGAGCTGATCTTTCTGATCCTTCTGTAGTAAGTGCTGACAGAAAGAAACCCCATCTCGTCCTCCTCTTACTCCCAGCCTTCCTTTGTTGTGGCTTTGTTTTAAAAATTAACTTTCATGTTTTCTTGGAGCTGAGAAGGTCATTACAGGAAAGACCAAACCAATTTTTCTTTCCACTATGTGTGATTGTTTTCTATTTCTCTAAAAGGTTAATGCTTAAAATGAGTAATGGGTAGTGGGCTAGAGGAGAAGGAAAGGGTTTTCCTGTTGCCTTTCTCTCAGCTCACACAGCATGGATATATTGCTCTTTCCTTGCATCACCAGCACTTCCGAAGCCAGCAGGGCTGTTTGCCCTTGGGTGATGGCCTCCAAGCCCGACCCAGGCCTACTGATGGGGCTGGTTACAAAGGGAATCATCCTGCCCTCTTCATTTTATGTCTTAACTCCTCTTCATCAACAGGCTTTTTGCTGCAGCTGCCTCAAAGGTTCACCAGCAGATGAGCTATCGAACCCCTGTACAAACCAGCCCTCATGGATCCCCACCAGTTTCACCACAGAGTGATCTGTGCAGAGTCCTCATGCTGCCACTTTGCCAGAGGGCTTAATGGAATGAAGGGAATGGAATTAGAGTAAGCTAAAGGGAGAGCTAAAAGAGCCAGCGCTAGTGTAACTACACACATTTCAGGGGAGCAGCATGAACACACCTATCAGCAATGAAAGTCACCTAGTGTTTGCGCTTCTAACTTCATGACAGCAGCAAGGAGGGAACTCAGTTCTCCTGGCTTCCAAATCCTGACTCTTGAGTAGGCAAACGAATTGCAGTCTGCGGCACAAAGCAGCAGGACTCCAGCCAACAGGAGGGCAGCGACAAAAGGCAGGAAGCCACGCGCTGTACCCAAGCCTTACGGAAATAGTGTGGTTCCATTTTGAAAAGCTACTGGAATAAAGCCACGTTGGAAAACACTGTTAGTTGCTATTAAATCAAAACCTGCTGGCTTGTAGAAAAAAACCCTGCTGTGAGTTCTCCTGGGGTTTGAAAATAGAGGGGAGCTTGACATTATGGAAAAAGCTCTTGAGCTGCAGTAGAACATAATTTGTTGTAAGAAGGAGAGAAGTAGGAAATCTATGAAGTCAACGATCAGTTTAGTCCAAAAATACATGGCTCAGAATCTGAGTGTAATTCTCACAGTGCTTGGAGTTCCTGAAAGAAGAGAATACTGACCCAACGGTGGAAGGTAACACATACATCATGTTTCAGGAAGATGCTAAATGCAACGCATTTAATGTAACATTATAAACTTACTGAGTGACCTGTTGGTGTTCCCTAATGTTATGCCATAAATGACAATTTTAAACCCAAAAGAGGTCACAGACAATGATGATCTCCCTCTGGAAACAGCCCGGTTATTCAGTGTAATTCAGCAGTTCAGGCTTCTGGGTGCAACAAAGTGCAGGTGTATGTCCTTACACACGCACACTTACTATCTTCTCCTTAGATTTCATCTTCCAAGAGTTCCAGTTCAAGGTACAACCACACAACTTCCAATTTCCAGGCTAAAAAGTGTGCAAACCCACAGACTTCTTATGATTCTGCTGTAAACCCTGGTTTTCCTGAGGTTGTGTCTAAATCATAGAATAACTTTCCACTCTCCAGATGCGAACTTTCCAAATGGAACGCTCTACATCTCTTCCGTTTTCCCTGCCTGTCCTCACTACATGTACAGAAACAACTGTGCACTCTCCAGAGATGGATGGATATATTCCTGATATGCGAAGACTGTGGCTTTGAGAATTAATCTGCCACTCTGGCTTTTAATCGTAAGGCAAACATGTCACTAAATCATGGCACTCAGATTTCTGCAGATGTGTCTGTCAGGAATCTCAGTCGTAAGCAACAGCATTTTCTTTTTATAGAACCCAGCCTTGTATTTCTCTCACCTAAGTGACTTTCTATTTCGCTGTTAATCTCTTCCTGCTTTCCACATGTCATCAAGTCAGATTCATTCTCTCTTGATGTTCACACTAAGAAAAATTTGGATGAAGCATGATCTAGTGTCACAGAAGACCCAGTAATAAAATATCTAGGCTTGGCTTTGTACATCTATTGTTGTTTATAACAACTTTGCATTCCTGTAAATCACAACCTCCTTAGGGCAAAGACTGCACTGTCTGCGTGCATGTAATTATGAAGTGCTTAGGAGAGAAGAAACCTGGACCTTGGTTAGAGCCTGTGGGCACTGCTGTAGTGCTAAGGATAAATCCATAGAGGCTGTCAGACTACAGAAGGCTGTAAAAAAACCCCATCAATGTGTACGTCATGGTGGAAGGGTGAACAAGAGTGGAAAAAAATTACCTCTGTGGATGGCGTGGCTGCGTTGCACTTCATTATATTGCACTGGTGTCACGCGGGGTGTGATGAACTGTTGAGACAAAAAAAATGGAACCAGTGTCACAGGCAGAGTAAGGAAGTACATTGCTAAGGGTGCATTAAACTTTGATGGCTCCAGTTATACATTATACATGTGCAAGTCAGCAAAGCCGTTCTGGTGGTAATTTTCCAAAGGAATCAGCTAATAATGTTACAGCACACGCTGGAACAAATTATTGCACAGGTTGTTGTTGCTGGGGTTTTATTTCCTGCTTTTTCTTTTGCTTATTAGCACACAAAATATGTAATGCTCCACACTATTTGATGCTCAAGGGCATGGTCCAAAGAGCAAAGCAAAGGGGAGTTGTAAGGAAGATTGATAGAGATAGACTTTGTCTCTAAACAGCATGCTGATGGGGAGGAGATTAACACTGCAAATCCCCTGACATTCAAATCACCCATGACTCTCAATCTTAAGCAAAAGCCCACTGCACAAACGATGCAAACCACACCGCAAGAAACAGGAGCAATTTCAGGGCAGGCTGGACTCCTTCAAAGCCTAAGGCCACAGGTGTTTAGAAACCATGCTGACAAACAGCGTAAAATAGCCTGATAGAGAGGGGCTGGCAGCAAAGAAACCAGGTGATACTTGGGTAGTTTTGTCCTTTGAAGCAGAGCTCCAGCTGGTTACGTGGTTGGAGTAGGAGAGAAAAAAAAAGAAAAAATAATGATACGAGTTTTGTCCTCAACATAACCAGCACCAACGAGAACAGTCGTTGCTGCACAGGGACTAGCGAGTCAGGAAGAGGCTAACAGCAAAGCGCAGGGAAATGTTGTATTTTCATCCTCTCGATAGAAGTGTCTTCCACAGAGTGACAGAGAGTCCTAGTCTGACATGAGACCCAATCTGCAGTACTGTGTCCAGTTCTGGAGCTCCCAACACAGGAAGGAGATTGAGCTGTTGGAACGTGTCCAGAGGAGGGCCACGAGGATGACTGGAGGGTTGCAGCACCTCTCCTACAGGGACAGGCTGAGAGAGTTGGGCTGTTCAGCCTGGAGAAGAGAAGAATCTGGGGAGATCTTATAGTGGCCTTCCAGTTCCTGAAGGGTCCTACAGGAAAGCTGGGGAGGGGCTGTTGTGGAGGACCAGATTTCAAACTGGAAGAGGGAAAGTCAGAAGGAAATTCTTCACAATGAGGGTGCCAAGACACTGGAACAGGTTGCCCAGGGAGGTTGTGCATGGTCCTTCCCTGCAAGTGTTCAAGGCCAGACTGGATGGGGCCTTGAGCACCGTGGTCTAGTAGGGGTATTGGAACTAGACGACCTTTAAGGTCCCTTCCAACCTGAACCATTCTAGGAATCTATGAATTCTATGTGCTTCCCACCAGTAATTCTTCAGTAGTCCTGTAATTCATGACAGTCGAGACAGACCAGTACAAGAATACAAGTACATAGGACACCACATTTCTACAGCAGCAGGTGACAAGCCATCATCTCACTCTACCATCTGCTGCAACAAACCCAAACCTCATAAAATCTCCCAGGCTCCAAGGAAAATGTAAGACTCGCTCCATTGTTTCTGCAGCAAATAAGGGAATTTATTAATATCCTCCTTTGGCAGCAAATGCTAATCTCAAAGATAAGCGAGACCAATGTATTCTGAGTCAGAGGAGCGGTAGCAATATCTTAACCTGAAAAGAGGTATTTTTGAGATTTGAAAAAGTTGTGATTTGTGATAAAACAGTCCCATGACTCAATTTACATCTCTATGGCCTGAGTGAGGAGGACAGGAGAACTGATAGAAAAGTGCTTCTTGGCAACTACTGTGTTCTCTTTTTGCCCAGCCACTGGCACCTGTAGCACTTTCCCCAGTGCTAAAACTTCTTTATAAACTGCCATCACAACAGTAAAAATCATGAGAATCTGCAGTCGAAGTGAAACTTACTCCAGACCGTGAACTAGGAGGATTATGTCCCCCTTTACCTACTGTGAACTGAAACAGAAACACATTGTAAATCTCCGTTGGGGTGGAATAAGTTACTGTCAGTACTCACACACTAAGAGTGCTGCACCCTGACTTTAGGTGCTGCCGAGCGTTTTGCCTGTTTCCAAATCTCCAAGGTAATTCTGCACTCACTGCAGGGTGAATCTCTACTGGAAAAGATTAATTACTCTAACCCTCAGACGAGTACAATCTGCTCACCAGTAACTGTTAAGTTCTTCCCCTCTTTTTGTTATTCCCCTCTCACACCTTGCTGTAGAGTTTCTAAACTTCTGAGCTCTGCAGGGCCTGGGTTTATTCAGCTCAGCACCTCGCACAGCAGGACTGTTCTCCCCAACTGCTGCTGTTACAAGGAAGAAAATATAAAGAAGGATGCTCCTCCACTCAGAAGACCCCAGGTGCTATCTCAGTAGCACATAACTATCACAAGCACTGCTTGCATTTGTAGGCTACAGCATTGAAATTCCACCAACAATGTCAGAAACATAAAGAACAAGCACTGGAATTGCTTGTGCTTTATAGACACTTCCTGACAGGAGCTTATCTCCGCCTGTACAACGCGTTGTTATTCCGGCAAACACCTGGTGTTGGTTTATTACCGTTAATGAAATGCAGTCCTAACAGCTCATAAGTACAGAGGACCAGCAAAGCTTCTTGCAGGGATTGGGTGATTCAATGCACTGTAGTTAACAGGAAGAAAAATGTGTGAAATAAAGATTATTAGTGCAGGAAAAGCAAACTAGAGGCAACTTCGTGACCACAGAGAACTTTTTTGCAACTTTCTGGCATCCAGGTCTCAATTATTAGAGACACAAGTCAGATACTAAACAGAATTCATCTGTGGCAGAGGTTGACTGCTTGATTAGAGACCTCAGAATGAGCCAACATTGCGATAATGAAGTTAAAGGAAAACCAGAGCTTCCCAATTTGAGAGGAGCCTTTTCTGATTGTGACGCTAGCGCTGTGCCAGGTCACAAGTAAATCAATAACACAGCTCTCAGGAAGGCTCCTTTTATGAAAAACTTCTGTAAATGGCTGCTTAGGTAGCATCAGCAGAGAATAATGTTTTCTTTAAGGGGCCAAGATCTCTGGAGAGAAAGAGAGTTTGTATGGAAGTCAAGGTATATTTATACACTGACTGTATAAATACACACACTGGGGCTGGATTTATCACACTGAAAACATGAGAGACAAAGCCAGGTCCAGGGAAGAGAGTTCTCCTACAGCCTGTATGAAAATACCTGGTTTTCCTTAGGAGGCAGAACCTGCCCCACTATGTGGGGGTGAGCAGTGAGACAAGGCTCACGAGGAACCTCCCTCGGCTCTGTTGTGCAGCTCATTAAAAGCTGGAGCACAGCGGGAGAGTTTTGCAGGAAGGGATTTTCGAAGCTTTTTTCTTTGAAGAGAAAATCCATCAGATAAGTGTGAAGAGCAGCTGGGGGCCGTATCACACACCTTTGCAGCAATCCTTTGCCACTGCTAGACTTGTAACTTCACAGTTTTGCAGTTTGTCCAGTTTATCTTATATGCAGAATACTATTCAATAAATGGGGGGTTGGGATAAAGACTCCTCTTTTGCAGCCGTTTTCTTCATGGCACAGGAATGATGATGAAGCATCTCCACCCTTATGAGACAATAGGAACCGTGGAGAACAGACACATGTATTTAAAAGACTCATTAAAAGGCACTCTTCACTGCTGGTGAGGGAGGTGAGTGTGCACACTTCTATAAAGGGGTTGCTTCTAATTCAAGGAATAAAAGAAGCTTTCAAAACTCCACGGATAGGTGAGCTACCACTCAGCTCTCTCAGACTTGCAATACAAATTGCACGGAATTGCCCTTGTGCCACTGAAGATCTTCCTCCAGTTTTGTGTCCTTGTGATAAGCACGGGAATGGCGCCTGTGTCTCTGAAAACGGTGTGACCCTTCCATTAGCAGCGAGGTCCTGCTTCCTACCTCATGCACGTAGTCTTTTCCGAAGGATTTTGCATTGACATCTACCCGTCACTTGCCTTTACCAAAGTGATTATATAAAAAAAGAAGTCTATTATTTTACAGATATCGCCTTGCATTTATCACTCCTTAGCTTCAGCAGCTCCCAGAGGTGACCACATTAGCATCTTAATTACTGCAAGCTCTTTCCATAAACAAAGTAGAGCCTTCAGATGGGATGAACTGTGCTCTGCACATCACTCTCTCTTTCCGCTAGGTTCAGAGACATCTCAGATCCCTACTCTACATGCGCCACTTCATTACAATGGGGGATAAATTCAAATGGTAGGATTTTCTGTAGTTTCTTCTCAAACCACATTGCTAACAGAAACAAACAGCAAAGCCTGGTCAAACCTCTGCAGGGGAAAGCAGCCAGTCACAAGCTCATCATTCTCCACAGTGACTACTGAATCATTTTACAACCCTTTTTCATTACTACCCTGTACAAAGCAGCTCTTTGCATTCCACCTGCTTAGGAACAAGCTTAACATTGTGTGTTTTCAGGATAGAAGCCAAAGAGTAGTGGTCACTGGGGAAGAGTCTAGTTGGAGGCCTCTGTGTAGTGGAGTCCCCCCGGGGTCAGTACTGGGACCACTACTATTCAATATATTCATCAGCAACCTGGATGAGGGATTAGAGTGCACAGTCAGCAAGACTGCTGATGACACAAAGCTGGGAGTAGTGGCTGACATCCCAGAGGGCTGGGCCACCATTCAGTGGGACCCAGACAGACTGGAGCATCCTCCAGGGAGGAGCTGAAGGAAATTCAATGAAGGCATTGTAGAGTCTGGCATCTGGGCAACAAGAACCACAGGGACCAGGACAGGTTGGGGACTGACCTACTGGAGAGCAGCATAGGAGAAAGGGATCTGGGGGTCCTGGTGGACAGCAGGATGACCATAAGCCAGCAATGGGTCTTGGTGGCCAAGAAGGCCAATGGCATCCTGGGCTCAATATTAGATTGAGAGAGGTTTTCCTTCCCTTGTACTCTGCCCTGGTGATGCCACATCTGGAATATTTTGTCCAGTTCTAGGCCCCTCAGTTCCAGAAGGGGACAGAACTGCTTGAGAGAATCCAGCGCAGAGCCACAAAGATGATGAAGGGAGTGGAACATCTCTCTGATGAGGAAAGGCTGAGGGAGCTGGGTCTCTTGAGCTTGGAAAAAGGAGCCTGAGGGGGGACCCCAAGCTCAAGAGGGGGTTGTGGAGTCTCCTTCTCTGGAGACGATTAAAACCTATCTGGAGATGTTCTTGTGTGACTGGATCTAGGGGATCCTGCTCTGTCAAGGGGATTGGACTGGATGATCTTTTGAGGTCTCTTCCAATCCCTGGCACTCTGTGATCCTGTGATTATTAAAGCTCTAGATTATAAACTGACATGGATTATTAGTTTTGTGCAACACTATTTTCATAACAGCTTTAGAATTGGCTGGGGGAGCCACTCAGAACTTTGGGAAGTTTCTCCTAGTCTGTTTTCAGCTGCCTGATTTATTCCTTAGCATAGCTCCCACCTTCTCCCTGAAGAAAAATAAAATTATCTCA
Source organism: Upupa epops (assembly GCA_013397515.1). Taxonomy (NCBI): domain Eukaryota; kingdom Metazoa; phylum Chordata; class Aves; order Bucerotiformes; family Upupidae; genus Upupa; species Upupa epops. The sequence continues at coordinate 45,848 of VZRI01006889.1, forward strand.
ATTTTCCAAACAAAGCATAAACTCAAATAACTGTTACTCATCGGTCACACTGGGAATTGGTGGTAAAGCTGGAAATGGAACCCAGGAGCTTTGCCTACCAGTTCCCTACTCTCATTTACATTAAGCATGAAGAGAAAAAGCCTGCCCATCTGGACACCCACACGATGGGGAAGTTTTATTGTAAAAATATCTCAAATTGCTGCTTCAGCAGGCAGGTTTGGAATTGCAGATGGAGTGGAAATTTTCTTGTCTTTGCTGAAATTAGCTTTCAAGATTCTGCTTTTCCCTTATTTCATAAAAGTTTCCGGAATAGAAATTCAGGATCAAATTGTGTCAGTAGAAAGGGGTTTTTTTCCATTTGCACCACAGATGCTTTAGCTGTTCACCAGCAGAGGCCACCTCACTGCTGCAGGAACGGTCCTGGCAAGGTATTTGTGCTTTTTATTTTGCATTCCATCATTCAGGCTGCCTGGAGATTGCACAGGGCGGGCTGAGGCACTGCTAGTCCTCTGCCCTGCACTGACTGCAGACGTTTCCTTTCTTAATACAAAAAGCTACTCACGTGAATAGGATTCTACCCTGCGTTGAGGTTTGGGTGTTGGGGTTCTGCTGGACTGATTGGCTGGATGTGCATGCAGCTCGTACAGGATGGCATCAAACTCAAAATGAAAGGGGCAACGGCTTTGAGAAATTAACTGACTGTTGTGGTGACCATGATGACATGGTGAGTGTAGAGAGCTGGAAATAAGTACCTCTGTACGTCAGCATCACTGGAAAGTTAAGCTGGTCATCAGAACACTGCCATTTATTAATTTCTTTGTGTCTGCTAACACTGGGAGGAAGAGTAATTAATAAGGCTTTGAGGGAAATATTTCTACTGGATTCACTCCAGTCAGACACAAGGATAAAGGAACTTCAGCTCAATCAATACGGAACAGGATTATTTTATTAGGCTGCCCATTCCCAAGGGTACCTGCTATTTAGAAACCAGGAGAAAAAGGCCCCAGACAATTTTATCCATGAAAAATTTATGAGGGAAATGGATTAAAAAAAAAATAAATGAAAATTGACTCCAGCCTCCCCTGTTCAGATCTAGGAAAGCTGAGAGTTCTGGAAGAGTATCCGAGTAGAATTCTCTGTTTTCATAAGAAAATTTTCAGCTGCTGTTAAAACCAGTAAGGTTCCTGCTTGAGGGATTTACAGATACAGAAAGGGAAGAAGTTCATAACCTAGTGCAGCCCCAGAGCAGTAGCCAGGGCTGCCGTGACCAGAGAGGAAAGTTTCCTGCTCTCTCATGTGAGAGACAGCTTGGCATATAGGAGAAATTCAGTGTTTGCCTGCCAGAGGACAGTAGAACAACTATCTGAAGAAACCTGAAGACGCAGAGTAGCAGGCGTTCACAGAAATGTCATGTAAATCACAACCATCTGTGAGAACATATTGGGGAACAGAGATTCAGGATGTGTTGCTGTGTACAGTATCAGAAGTTAACACCCTGAACTATCAGCTTTCTGTGTTAGGTCTCTTCTATTAGCTCAGATACAACAATCTTTTGCTTTTCAAGCCTGACTGCTTCCAAAACAGTTGCGGGGTGGTTTTCACCCCAGGATTCTATATGATCAGAATTAGAACATCAAAGCCAGGAGTGACAGCCCTTTGAAAATGGGACTATGGCTACTCCAAGCCTGAATTCCACTGGGCAGTTCTTACAATCATCCAGATAATTCATCAATTAGAGCACAAGGATGCTGCAGGCTTATCTTTATGGTTACAGCCACTGTAACATTTATTGGCCCATATTAGAGACTTAGCCAGCCCTTGCAATGCTCTGTGTGCCCTATGTGACTGAAGTAGCAGTCCCCATGCCTACCAAGGCCTGACTTTCAGAATAAAGGGAGGTTTGTCCATTTAGTGAAGACATCTGAGAGGCACACAGGGACTTCCTTCCATATTCACAGCAGTCACAGTCTGCAAGATGCACTAAAATAGTTTTCCAGCAGGTTCTGAACACTGCGGGGCACAGAAAAAGGGAACATTCTGTCCAACGATGAACAGAAGAAAGACAAGGGCTGTTTAAAGAGGCACTAGGAAGGTTTCAGACGCTGTTTTATGTTTAAAAAATAACAGGGGGAGACAAAAATATTTCATATTGAAATTCTGTCAAGGGGCTCCAGATCCCAGTTTAAAGAAGTGAAAGGAGCATGTACCTGAGCACACGCCTCTGAGCATATGGACTTCAGCAAATATTTTGACACCTTCAGCAATTCCCTTACCCTAACTGGCACAGAGTCACACTACAACATTTTCTTTTTCCCTGAAGTTGCATTAAAATAAAGTTTTAGAACAGGTAATAAAAATCAGTATAAATGGACTCTTCTGCCTGTGGCTTTATTGAAAACGCACAGATTTTTAGCCTTGCTTCTGAGGAAAACAACACTTCAGCTTTTAGTGTAGTTTTATGTCTTCATCTGCACCTTCGAGTCTCCAAATAAATTTGACACAAGTTGGTGAAACGTGACAAAGGGGCGGGAGACACAGGTAGCACAATCCCCAAGGGATTCTTGTAATCAAGTGAATGGAAGCAAAGGCATGGAGCAAGTGTCCTCCTGGCTGAAGGAGGATGACAGCACTTCCTTAGAAAGCAAAAGTCACCAAAGCCCCAGGCCCAGAAAATCTTTCATCAGATCTATGATCTCTTGGGTGCTGAAGTCAATTGACCGTAATGATTAATCCATAGGAAGCCTTGATTCAACACTTCTGGTATTCAAAGGCTCTCTGCCTTAGAGGTGTAGGGCATGGAAACTTGTGGGCAGCGATAAAGAAAAGCCAAAACAAGAGAAAAGTTGTCCTGGACTATATTTCATAACTGTATAATTACAGTGTAATTAGCCAACTACTGCAGCACACAGCGCGTCTGTCTGAGCCTTTTTGAAATGGCCACTAATTTACGTAACTGGCAAGGCACCAGGCAACCCGCAATAATGACTACATAAATATGATGTAGTTAAATATCTAGCGTTTAATAGCACTTCATTAAGAATAATATCCAAGGCTGTTATGTTGTCATGAAGTTAACCTCTAGTCAGAAGGATGAGCATTATTTACATATTTGAAAACTAAACTGGAATGTAATTCCGCTGTCATTACACACGGGGAAGGGAAAAGTTATGACAGTCACTGGTATAAAAAGGGACTTCATCCATTGATCATTCACATTGTCAAAAATGTGGAAGCTTAAACGAACTAGAAAGCTGAGAAGGCAGGAATGAGACAGAACTGTCCTTATTTCTAGAGAAATATGACGTTTTGAGATCCTCTCAAGCTTCCATTTCCCCTGCTATTTCCCCTTAAGCAGAGACCTCAATAATTCCAGCTTACTGGAGCCTCAGTTTCTGAAGCTGTGCATCTGTGTATTTCCTGCACACATTTCCCAGAATAAACATTTTTCCATGAGCAAACATACTGCACGATGAAACAGATCTGCACAGTGAACAGAGAATAATGACTACACTTCAGCTCAACGACCATGAGATGCTGTGTAAAACAAACTCCACTTGCAAAACTCTTGTGGTTGCACAGAAATGGACTCAGGTCTTTTAATTCAGGGTAGCAGAACCCTTCAGCTGGTGGGCTGGGATGGCATCTCTGAAATCTGGGAATCTGCACAAATCTGCCCAAGTTCAGATGTGCTAACAGAAATTACAGTCTTGCTTCCCATTCTAGATACAGGGAAACTCCTTCTTTGCAGTTACCACGTTAAGACTTTGGTCCAGAGAAGCAACGATGTTAGGAAAGGGACTGGAAGGAAAGGCTGATAAGGAGAGGCTGAGAGAGCAGGAGGGGGGTTAGCCTGGAGAAGAGGAGACTCAGGGGGGACCTTCTCCCTCCCTCCTCCCTACAACTGCCTGAAGGGAGGTTGCATCAGCTGGAGGTTGAACTCGACTCTACTCCTAGGCAAGCAGTGATAGGATGAGAGGGTATGGGCTGAATCTACATGGGGAGGGTTAAATTAGATGTTAGGAAGCCCTTCCTCATGGAAAGATTGATCAGACCCTGGAATGGACTGCCCAGGGCAGTGGTGGAGTCCCCATCCCTGGAGGTGTTGAAGGACAGCATGGCTGTGGCCCGTGGTGCTCTGGTGTGACTGATGGGGTGATGTTAGGTGCTGGGCTGGATGAGCTCAGAGGGCTTTTCCAGCCTCAACAATTGTGTGAGTCTCTGAGACTGTCAACAGTATTAAGTTGCACAGTTGCCACTTGTTTTTCCAAGGTGCTCAATTACTATTTAATACTTCCAAAGCAAAACCAGGATCCTACTGCCGCCCATCAGCCATTACCCTACCAGTGCACAACTAGACAGAAGCTATTTTCTCCAGAGGTGGCACGAAGCCTGGATGGTTATCAGCTCATTCAGTGGTACAACTGTAAAGTGACTCAGAAGAATTTCCGCTCAGCCCAAGCTGCCCCAGTCCTCCCTGTACCTTTTCCTGGTCTGGTTTCTGCACAGTCATTCAGAAGTCACTGTCTGAGACCAAAGAGGCAAAGGAAGGCAGAGCACGTCAGGCTGCTACCAGGACACTGGCACTGGAGGTAAGCAGCCTCCTCAGGGCACAATAAAAGCCTGGAAAAGTTGAGCTCAGAGGGAAGAAATAGCAGAGGCAGGACCTCATAATCACAACTTTGCTCTTTGACTCAATACAAAGGCTGTAATTCAATTTCAGAGTTCTGCTTCAGTGCATCTCTTATGATGTTAGCAGAGAATCTCTCAGCTGAGTTAAAGAATTGTATCAATCAGCAGACAGACATTATTTTAGAGAGCGAGAAAACAGGAGAAAGGCACTTTTATATATGTGTGTCTGCACTATGTTCCAATTTAATTACTTAGAATTATAAGGTAGTGGGATGTGAAACACTAATTGAAAATTTGGGGTGCTTAGGTCTGAAAAGTCTGAGAAGAATTTGTGTGCCCATCTGGTTAATAGGAAAGGGATTTTATTTTCTAGATCATTGATTTGTCATCATTAAGGGTCCAAATACAAAGTTGTGTAAGTCAGCTCCAGGAATATGTTTTTTCCATTACGTTTACACTCTGCCTAAAATTGCCTCTAGCGCTGTGAATGTTAAAATTGACTGGATTCAATTTAGGGAGATCGCCTTCTTGCTCTGTCAAGGGTTATTTATCTCATTTAGCTTTTGTAATGAAAGCTTTTTGTGGGTTTGTTTGTTGAGTTTTTCTTAAACAAAGGTCCACGTAATCATTCTTTATTTTTATTATTACTAAAATAAAAGCCCCAAACTGTATTGATTTCAAGTGGTCTTGATAGCACCTTTCGTGTAAATATACTCTCTCTTGCCAAACAGAATCTCAATAATCAGAAGTGGTGTTTTATTAAAGGCTACACAATAAATTCCCTTTGGCAACTTGAAATTCCTTCCTCATCCAGTGCAAAGATCCATGGGGTACTTCAGAATGTTACAGGAATTAAGATCCAAATCTATCACATCTTCTATCAGCCTCACTAACCATCCAGACTTGTGATAGTTTGTTGAAGAGTGACTGCTTATTATAGAGAGAATGCCCTGGAGGAGCCAATCTTTACCTCCAGAAAACCTAGGAGTAGCATTAATACAGCTTTTGGAAGTTCCTCGTTAGCTCTTTTTTTGTGCAGACAGAAGAAGCAGTTAGGGAGAAGATTCAATGTCTCATAACAGCTTATTCCTAGAACTTACTTGCTCATTACTCCTTCCAAAGGAGACCTGGCTGAAAGTTGCTCCATGACTTTGCCAAGTCAGCTTATCACCTTCCAAACTAGCAAAAAGTGTACCAGCTCCATGCTAATTGGACAGAGTTCTGCTGTTGTTTTTGAGCAACAGAATGATGAAAGAGTAAAAGGGCATTGGCACAGGCTGTCCAGGGCAGCGGTGGAGTCCCCATCCTTGGAGGGATTTAAATATTGTATGGACTTGGTATCAAAAACATGGATTAGGGGTGACCTGGCAGTGCTAGGTTGAAGGTTGGACTTGATGATCTCAAAGGTCCCTTCCAACCAAAGAGATTCTGTGATGGTTATCATCAGGATATGCAGAATGCTGAGGAATAACACCAGGTTTCTGTTCAGCTTTCAGTTCAGCAGGTTTCAGCTAAGGATGCTGCATTTCATGCTAATAAAATCTATGATAAAACAAGGAACACCAGTCTGCAAGAGGTGGGAAGAGGGACGCTGTAATTTACAGCTCACCAAAGAAACAGATGAATAATGTAACAGTAACACACAGTATTAGTATCAGACTACATAAAGAACCTGGCCTTGCAGTCAAGCATCTGCCCCCAGACTCAGGACAGCCAGGTAAAACGTTGGATTTTTCAAGTAACAGTATAAGAAGAGGTGTTTGTGTTTAATCTTCCTGGGCTTCAGTCCCACATCTGCTGTGCATTCTGTGTAGCACTTACTCCAGCACATCAGTTCCTAAGGACTATTATATATATAATACCGGTGTTAACAATAGGCACAGAAGTATAAATGGGTGTCTGTCCAGCAAGAGCTGAGTGAAAATGCCTGGTGCTCTGTCACCCTGTAGGCAAACAGCTTTGCACCGAGTCAAACTGCTCCCTTTGGTACCAGCAACAGGATGGAGATACAGTAGTAACAGCCACAGTAGCTCTGAGAGAATGGTTTTAGTAGTGCTAATGATTTATTTATTCAGCAACTCCTACAGGAACTGCAATCCATTCACCCTTCTGCCCTCTCTGCACTGAAGTACTTAATTTCTTTCCTTGATTTTCTTCTATTTTTTTCCCCTTCACTGAATGCCTTTTACCCAATAAGTAAGTTTTGATTACATTTTTTTCAAGGTTGCAATTTCCGAACAAAAAGCCCAATGATTTGCAGTCAAAGCCTTCATTTTCACAAAGGTAAATTGTCAAAGGGCCATTTGCTGGAAAGCACAAGATTCAGCTGCTCTAAGTGTGGTCCTTCTCCTGCTATGCCAGATCTATTCTTCCCTTCCTTCTATACAGGAGGGTTTAGAGGCTACGCATAATTATTCTGCTGCGGCAGTGGGCATCTCCCTCCCTGGAAAATTAATCTTAGGTAAAAAGAGTGTTAGTCTAAAATACCAAATACCCTGCGATAACTGTGTTTCCCTCAGGTTTGGTTTGAAACCTCCCATTTAACTAGCACTCAGAAATCAGCTTGCAGCCTTTGCAAAGAGGTTCATAATTGAATACACACTTCTGGCCACAGTCGGGTCCTGTTAGAAGAAAAGTTGCTGTATCTGTTAAAGGCCAAAATCAAAAGGATTTTGCTTTCAATAGCAACAGTTTGCCTTACTGAGGGAACATCCGCTTTATCCACAGCGGGAAGAAAGGATGTATGTCCTGCCTTTCCAGAACTCACTCTAAAAGCAACCTGGCTGCTGTTCCTGAGATAAGACTCAGCTGCCTCTCATCCTTCTGCACATCCTGGTTTCCCTTGGCAGCTAACTCCAATAAACGAGAATAGGAGCATAAGGCGTGCTGCAGAGGACACCACTTCTGCAATCCAAGCATGGCCAAGGAATACCCATGGGAACCACAGTTTGAAGGCACACTGCCAGAAGAATAATGCCCACAGATTTTTCACTGGAAGTTCGACTTCTCCCCATTCTTCAGTCAAAAACATAAATATATGCATGTGTGAAATTACCTCAACTTCATACTAAGTTAACAGGGAGGGGGTTGAATCGCCATCCCTGGCCGTGTTACGACAGTCGTGGAGATCTGGAGCTCAGGGACAGGGTTTAGTGGTGGGTGGGGACAGCTGGGTTAAGGATTGGACCTGATCAATCTTAAAGGTCTTTTCCAACCTGAATGATTCTGTGATTCTAAGGAGTGTTGAAAGAATGATTTCATGAAAGTAACTTCTTCAGGCACCCTGGCCTTTCCTGTCTTTTCCCTCTCCTCCCCAGGCAGTGAACAAAAAGCCTGTTCTCCATCAAACAGAGAGCACCTCATGTAGATAAGGTGACTCAGAGCAGACTGCAGCATTTTCCATCAGTTCTTAAAAGTGCAGTGAGGCTGACAGCAACTTGTTCCTCCTCATCTCCTGAGCCATTCTCCCACATCTCTTATTTCTCTCACCTCCCACTAGCACAACCAGTTACATCCTCACCTGCCCTTTTGCTACTGCAAACCTTGCATGAATTTGCCATTTGATTTCTTCCAGCAGGAGCCCTGTGAAAGCTCAGATTGGCTTCCTGTAGAGGAGAGAATACCAGTCTATAAACACTAGGCTGATGGAAATCAAATTTGTTGTTATGGCTCTGGAAATAGAGATCTTTTTTCTGTACCATTAGCTCCTGTACAGGTCTGTCTTTCCAGCTGGGCTTAGAGCACTGAGGATCCTGATTGCTGAACACCTCCCAATGAGCACATATTAGAATTCAGACATTTACAGTCATCCAAACCAATCTGTGGAAATCCAGTGACAAGATGCTCTCGCATTTACAGCCGAGCTATTAAACCTTCTTACTTGTTGTCTGCAGTTTGCCAGCCCCAGGCACACATTCATGCGCTGACAGGGTTACAAGGGAGAATGCAAGTTCAAAAATTATGCTAAAGCACACGTATTTATATTTTACTCTCTAGCTGTACCCATGATTTCATGGGGGCCCTCTGCTTATCTTATTTTCAGTCGTAATTTCCTAAAATAATCTTGTCTCCAAACCACTACAGAAACTGCTGTAATGAAAAAAACCAAGCAGGTATCAAAACACAACCAGATGTAAACCAACTCACAGCCCACCACCTAGAACATTCCCCCAAGAACCTCAGACGTGACCTCCCCCTCCCACCCCCCTAATCACATGCAGATATTAACCTTATAGATCTGAGCTCACGATTAAAGCACTGAGCTTAGACTTGCAATACCTTCACTCAGTTCCTAGTTTGGCTGGTGACCTCGGGCAAGTAATCTTTTTTCTCCGCCTTAATTCTGTATTTTAAATGAAAGAATAACATCTGCTCTTAACAGAAGGAACTGTAAGGGGTGGGGGGAATGGAGAAGCTAAATCAGTTGGTGCTTAGGCTGTGCTCAAACATGGCACTGGAGATTACAGTGGCACACTGACAACTAGCTCCATACCCAACCGCCTGAGGAGAAAACTGCCACACATTTCCCACATTTAAACCATGAGAAACTCACTATGAGTCCTCCTTGAGTGCTGCCAGGGAACCTCTGCTTCAATTTCACATGTTTTGTACAGACTATGTACAGATAATGCATAAAGAGGGAAGGAAAACAAACAAAGCAATGGGGGAAGGATAAATTCTCCGCATAAATTTTCAACATACAACTATCATCATCCCAAGAAATACGGTTTCTGAAGCCTGAAGCTTATTATCGAGAGGCAGAATAAACTGCATGTGTATAGAGCTCCTGGTAAAGGTGTCAGCAAACATAGCAACTGCAGCAGAGGAATTGAGAATGCCAAGATGAAGAGTCTAATGAAGTCTAACAAAAAGAGGATACAGGCACCGACAGCCCTGTGCGCCGGAGGAGGTTCATGCCATGGCAATCCGACTGTCATGAACTGTAACAGAACACTAACACCCTGTGGCAGGGATAAAAACAATCTTTGCCCACCACCTTCCTCCACTCAACCTCAAAACCAATTGTTAAATGTCAGTTTAGTTTGATTAAGTAAGGCAGCAGTACATCAGCTGGAGACCAGCGCAGGTCTTGGGTATGTCAGTGAGTGAACACACACATCAACGTCTGTCCAGTGCATAAGGTACAGCACAGCCACCTGACTGAGTCTTTGTACATGAGTTTAAATCCTTATCTCTGCAGATCTTGCCCCTGTGAAAGCACATTCCTACAAGAGCTTGAGCTTCTGGGTGCACAAGCGACAGGCACACCTGTGGTCTCACTCAGGACATGGCTGCATACGAACTGGTGGGTTTTATGAAAAGTGATGCTACAGGGCTACTGCCGTAAGCCATCTCGTGATTTGAGGTAATAAAGCAATCAGCATTTGTACTAGGGAAGAGCCAGGAGTTTTTGAATGATTGCACCTCTATCTAACAAATTCCCTCTGATACCTCCTTTTCTTGTACTACAAAATTAGAATGGATCTGGAGAGCTTATTAGCATGGGCTCTAAACTTCATCTGTAATGTGCTCACATCTCAATATTGTAACAGGAAGCCAGGGAAAGGCGTGAAGGGTGAAGATCTATATGCAGAGAAGCTTCAGGCTTTAATGAGTGAGGCCTGATTAAAAAGCAAACAATCCTCCCCACCACCCCGCCCCTTGTTTGGCAGAGATGATTTTGCGATCCATTTAGTAATGGTGCTACCTCTTACCTATCAAATTCCCCAAACATGGTTTTAAGCTAAATCTTGATATTAAATGTCAGAGATGCAAAATCCATACACTCAAACACGGCATGAAACCTGCACAGAACACGATCCAGTGGGTTGGAACACTCTATCCCCAATTCTCAGCACAAGGCATTGGTGTCCCTGGGAGCAGGCAGGACGTTCCATATTCCTTCTCAGCACTGTAGCGCTGCAATTTGCATCCCAATGTGGAAGCACAGTTGTGTTTCCACTGATGCTTTTAAGAGGTGCCCAAGAAAAACAGGCTTCTGACAGAAAGCAGGTAACGGGTGGATAATACACAAAGCCATTTGCTAAACGCCACTTGAAAAATCACAGGCAGCGTAATTGACTTCTACAGCTCGGATAATGTAGGTCACTGCATTAGTGCAACAAGAAAATGAATGTATGTTGGAGTGAAAGACAGAAGGGAAGTAATTACAAAATATAGATTAAATAACCATCAGATAACAGGCATAATAATAAGAACAACTAGGGTGAAGATAGAGGAGAAACAATTTGTTAAATGGATTGTAGCTGGGTTCTAAGGAACCGCTGATCTCAGATGCTGGGCTTTTCTTTTTCCTCTGTCACTGCAAACTCAATCAAGTGTTTCTTCCCTTTTTGGAGCTGATATCCTGCTTCCCATGGTATCAGCTTACAGCTTGCTCAGCCTAGAGGGCTATTAAGTTAGAACCTGATTGTATTAGCACACAGTTCTCAAGTGTTGCAGAAGCAGGAAACCATAAAGTCTCCAACAAGTAAGAAGGATCACAGTCCAGTCCTACAAAGCTCTGAGTTTTGGCAAAGACTTACTAAAAGCTTTGCATCCTCACTGTTTCAGCAGTTTAGCTCAAATAAGGTAAAGAAACCATCCCAAAAGGAACAAAACAAATCATTCTGCACCCCCTAAACAAACAAACAACCCCAAGAAAGCCAAACCAAAGGAAAATGCAGCACAGGGGACTCAAGTTGCACGTTTCATCTCCTTTCTCCTCCACATTAAACAGTTTCAGTTCAGCCTGAGTCAACAGTGCTCTGAAGATACCAGTAACATCCAGCTGCTCAGAGAGCTCGAGTTACCATTTGGAGGACTGTCTGTCTTCCAGCAGTGAGGTGCTTTCATATCACATCAAATCACCGTCACAGCTACCACTCCTCTAGGACGGCACACACTGTCGCACATAAACACACAGACCTGAACTTCTATTTGCTAGAGCAGGGTTGGTGTGAACCTACAGTGAGTGACACCTGAGATGATCAAGGGTGAAGAGGACAAGGCAGAAGGAACAGAGGACTGCTGCAGCTTGTACTCAGTCAGAGCCTTGTACTGAGGTTTAAGTGACACTAACCTGCACTCCAGAACTGCTTTTGTTCATCTCCACTCCTGCAAGTTCATATCTACTAGCTGATGTGCAGATGACACCCAATGGCATTCTGACTGTCACTCTAATAAGGTCAGGGAAGCTGGAAGGAAAGATTGAGAGTCTCTGAACACTGAGAAGTGAAAGATGCATGATTTTTATATTGAAGAGGAACAAAATCCATCAGCTCAGTGTCCCTTACAACTGCCTCCAAATCTCAATTTTGCTCATTCACTGTCTTAAGAGTGGGAATGGGAAAGAAGTTCATCTTCTAAGACCTGATTCTTGTCTTTTACCACAATGAGGAGCAGCGTTGCCTCATCTGGTGATGGCCCAATGTACCTTCTCCTGAAGCATGACTTCTGCAGCTTGTAACCTGTGGCTGCATTGGCTCATCCTTGTCCTCTGTTGCTCAGTTCATTAATCAATGGCTCCTCTGAATGTGAATGAGTTCTAGAAGGAGCCAGGTGAAAGGAACAGCAATTTGCTCACAGCTTGATAATTACGCATTTTTCAAAATAAATTAAAGCCAGAGCCAACAGCAGCACACTGTTTTCAGAAGTCCTTCTTCTACAGAGAAATTAATTGGAAAGTACATTGATTAGAGGGGCTGCTGAATTCCAGCATGCAATGTTTTTCCATGTTTCACAACAGCTCCCAGACAACTTACTGGCATGAACCTCTCACTTCCACTCAAACTGGAAGGGAGATAAAAGTAAACCTCTACTCCTCTGAAAACATCTTTGGAGAAACCTTGTTTCCACACTGAATAAAGCAGTATTTGGGAGGGAAAGGGATGACAGTCTGCAGTGCATCTTTGCTTTTGGGTTACCCAAGGCAGCAAACCTTCAAACTCAATTAAAACAAGACAGATGGCAATGGATAGTTTCTTAACAGAAGCTCTTCGAAATAGCTCTTTCATCCTGAGACACAAAAACCAGAGGTTTGGGTGAACCAGGAGCACATAAACACGACGTGCAAACAAACAAAAGAAAAACTGATGCACTGCAGAACTGCAGGCTCTTGGTTTCTCCCTGTGGAAAGGGATCTCAACTCCATTCCAAACACTCAGGCAGTCTGTCTCTCAGTCTGAGGTACGGGAAAGAGGTAGCCTCAGTGGTTCCTGGCTCACAAGACACCACAGAGCACACCACAAGGACTCCAATTTAGAAGAGAATTCTTTCCCTGAGTGTGCTAATCACAGTGACAGCAAGGTGAGGGAATTCATCCAAGCTATTACTACAGCAGATTAAAAAAGGTGGCTGTTTCCTTGTAGAACAGATCTTGGTTTGTGCTTAGACTTTCCTTTGTACAACCCTGCTTGCTTTACTAGCTCACATGCGTTTAAAAGGGCAGCTCTGCATAATAAATTGAGTTTGTGTAATCAAATATTTTAGGGGATGAGATTAATTTTAATTTGTTGTTCTCACAATTCCTCCTCCACTCTTCATAAAACTGCACCCAGCACAGGAGGAATTTATCATACCAAGAGCGTTCCAGAAGTAATGCTGGCATCGTCAAGCAATTACTGCAAATAAGTAAAAGATGGGATCCACGAGAGAATTACACCTACTTGGATCCACTTCAGAACATGTATTTCACTACACAACAAATGAGGTGGCAGGGAGAGAGCTGCTGTTGTTGTCTTAACAGCAAGGCACAGGAGTGCTCAGAAAGTCTGAGAAAATGCTCCCATTCCACAGACTCATAGAATTATTGAGGCTGGAAAAGGCCTCTGAGCTCATCCAGCCCAGGCCAGCACCTAACATCCCCATAATAAGCCAGACCACTAAGTGCCACATTCAGTCTCTTCTTAAACACCTCCAGAAATGGGGACTCCACCACCTCCATGAGCAGTCCATTACACTGTCTAACCACCCTTTCACTGAGGAAGGGCTTCCATCCAACTTAACCTTTCCCATGGCAGCTTCAGTCCCTGCCCTCTCATCCTATCACCGCTTGCCTGGGAGAAGAGCCTGACCCCTACCTGACTGCAACCACCCCTTCAGGGAGCTGTAAAGAGGGAGAAAGTCCCTCCGAGTCTCCTCCAGGCTAAACATCCCCAGCTCCCTCAGCCTCTCCTCATCAGCCTTTCCCTCCAGTCCCTTCCCCAGCCTCATTGCTCCTCTGCACTTGCTTCAGCCCCTCAATCTTTTTCTTAAAGTGAGGGGCCCAGAACTGCCTCCAGCACTCGAGGTGAGGCCTCCCCAGTGCCCAGTACAGGGAGAGAATGATGTCCTTAGTCCTGCTGGCCACATTATTGCTGGAACAAGCCAGGATGCCATTGGCCTTTGGTGCCACCTGGGCACCCTGCTGGCTAAGTCCTGCCAGGTCCCTCTCCAGCAAGCTGTTCTCCAGCCACTCTTTTAGATACACATCTTCACCAGTATCTACTGTGGTGAAAGCAAGAGCTTTGGGTTTGTAATCCAGTTGTACCGTGACATGTGAAACACAAGACCAAAACTTGATCTCCTTCTTGCACTTGCAGAAATTTGCTTATCTGAAACTCTTGGTTTGCCCCATTAGGAAATGTTGGCTGCAAGCATAGTTTCTGTGGAGTCTGCACGCGACTGCACCTGAGGTTTTGATTTATACCCTTTCCCTTTAGATTTCTTCTTTCCATACATCACTATGGTCCTTAAGTAATAAAAAAATCAGAGTAATAGCAGGTACCCTTCCCTTTATTCAATGCCAGGGTGAAATGGATTGTATTCTCTGCCAGCTGAGCTTGCTGCTCTTGGCTAAACTAGAAGACATTTGCATGAATTATTCCCAAGATCCTTGTGATCCATGTGCAGGGGAATGGGATATGAATTGGCAAGATGGGAACAGCTGGAGCCCACTTCTTGTTGCCTAAGCGAGACATCTTCTGAACAAAAATTAAAATAAAACAAACTGCATCAGCAGCCAAAAGCAGAAGCCACATTCTGAAGCACCAGCAGTATTAACCCTTCCTAGACAGTCACAAATAAGCGATGGCTGGGATACAGGCAGCAGTGGCATCAGACCAGGGTGGTTTTGAATCAGTTGATCATCTTTCCTCTGCTAAGTGTGATACTGCTGTGTCCTGCACAGGACTGAGCTGTAGAGCAATATGGCAGGGATGGTGAAAGGTGGGCTTCAGGGAGCTTTTATAGCCCTCTAAACAACACCTGCCTATATTTCAGGAAAGCGTAGTCTTAGCCATGAATATCACCCAGAGTAGTGATTCGTATCAAGGCTGTGCACATCTCAGGAGTAAAATACTGCTGAACTCAGTGACAGTTTGATGATCAATGCCGTGGGAACTGGCTTCAACTCTGAACTTGTTCCACTGCACATACTGTCCCCTCAATTACTGACAGCACAGTCTCTCGTCTACAGCAGAGCACATAAATTCCCTACAGATCCCTAGATCCTTCATCAGTAGTCCGTTGACACAACATCATTAATTCCTTATCAATTCACCAGTTCAACGCTGTTCATCAATTCTTATGGTAATGACAAAGCTTCACTTCAGTGTCACAGTGCCCAGCAAAATGACAGATCTAATGGATCAGAGATACCTGTGCTATCACAGAGCCTGCACATTTCAAAGTACTTTCAAGGGGAAAAAAAACCCAAGAAGATGCTCAAAGAAATACCGAGAGGGAAAAAAAAGTCCAAGCATAGTCCAGATTGCATATTAATGTTGATAACACAAACTTTGTACTGCCCAAAGTCAATTGAATCTCACAGTCTGTATTTTTTAAAAGCTTTCCTTTTAAACTAGGTTTAAAAGTGTTGTTTTAATTATTATTTTTATCACTTCCATTCTTTCAAGGGATCAGCTGAGGACATGTGGAAGAACCTCTTCTCTTTCCTTGTCTTCCCTTGCACCAGACCAACTGCATTGATTGGTTTGCAGGGTGCGAGCCAGTCTATAGTACTTTCTATTCAGTCCCCACTTGGGTTTTGTTGCAAAGATGTGTAGGGAACTGTGGTAAAGGATTTTATGTTTCAGGAATGCCCATGTCCTGCTCCCAGAAGTGATCGCTGTGGCATCCAAGGGGAAACAGGTGTCAGCTGGAACACAAGAAGTTCCACAAAGAGATGAGAAAACACTTCTTCGTGGAGAGGGTGGCAGAGCACTGGAAGGGGCTGCCCAAGGAGGCTGTGGAGTCTCCTTCTCTGGAGATGTTTAAAACCCACTTGGACTGTTCCTGTGCAACTGGATCTAGGGGATTCTGCTCTGGCAGGGGATTGGGCTGGATGATCTTTTGAGGTCCCTTTCAATACCTAACAGTCTGAATATGTGATGCCTGAGATGGTCCTTATTCCCAGTTAAGAGTGTGTGATCAGCTCCTAACAAATACAGCCACCTCAGGAGGCAGAGGTTGGTACCTCTTAAGAAATACACAGGCAACTGCTTCAGGCAAGGAAAGAGAAAGGATGCTCTACAAAAACAAGAAATATCTCTATACCAGCAGACATCACCACTGTTGGCAGCCAAATGCTCCAAGTGAATGGAAAGGCAGCCTCTGCCTTTGATGAGTGGAGTTCTTGGTCTATCAGCCCTTCATAACAACCAACCACTTGGATGGATGCAGGTGCAGTGCAGGACAAGAGCGAAAGGGTCAGTGTGTCTGAGCCATGGCCCTGTGATCTGCCCAGTGCCAGGCGAAGCAAACAGCAACCTTCAGACCCCTGCAGGTCTTGCCTCATTAACTCCTCGGGGCTGCTGCACTACAGAGACAGGCAGCCCATTGACAATTCTTTTCTGAAAAATTCATTAAAACAGCAGAGCTGGGTGGGACCGGGGAGGCAGCAGCCAATTAAGGAACCATCAAACTTCTCTTAAAAACCTCCCTCAGTAATGCTCCCCGCTCCTGCCTCCAGCCAACATGGTAATTGTGTCTAATTTCTAAATTTTCATGCAGTCGCTGCATTTGCCTCCCCTTAATGAGATGTAAATGTGTTGCCAGTTTGTGCATTTGTTTAATTGCAGGGTAGCTAAACTGTGATTGGCCAGAAGGTTCATTTTGAAATTTATTTATTTAGCACACACGCGAGGCATTTTTAAGATTCTTTTCTCCAGCTAAAAGAGACAGGGGAACATACTCTGTTTTCCTGTTACGTTCAGGGTTCTGTCACAAAGGAACCATCTGGTTTTCCATGTGTTTGCTAGGGAGTTTAAAAGACTTCTGCTGCATTTCAAGTGTTTGAAATAACTGCCTCCTGTTTCATGCAAGTTCCCAAGCTGGACCTTGGTCATAGAAGCAGAGAATCATTAAGGTTATAAGACACCTCCAAGACCATCAGGTCTAACCCATTGAACGATGTCGCTCAGTGGCACCGTGAAGCTCAGGGATCTTTGGTTTCAAATACTCAAAGCTCTTTAGATGGCTTTGCTATATGATAGTCATTCTCTAGGCTTTAACTCACCCATCTTCATGAAGGCATTTAAGAGGAAGTATGAAAGGTGCAGGTCCTAACGTGAGTAGGAAGAGAGTCATCATTACCTAGTCTAAACCAGGTAAGATCCATGAACGAAATGAATCACAGAATCACAGAATTATTGAGGCTGGAAAAGACCTCTGAGATCATCAAGTCCAGCTCATGACCTGACATCACCATTTGCTCATTTTAGTACCTCTAACATACTGACCCTTCAGAGTTTGTTCAAGTACGGAACAGCAGCAAGAAATCTCCTGTATCTCAGCAAAGCTTTGCAGATAAAACTTTGTAGATAAAAATTTGCCCTGCAGAACCTTTACTAGCAAGGATGATGGTATAGAAAAGGCCTGGTTTGATTTGCAGATCTCAAAACATCTGGAAGTGAGGAAATCATCTACAAACCGTCTGGTATCAATGATGTAAGCAGAACCACTGTTCTGCTGTTTCTGCAGAGGCAGCTTCCAAACCAGGCACACACAGTAAAAGCAGAAAGTTCTGGGTTGGCTGCTCTGTAACCCAGAGATCAATTTTTCCGCCCTGCTATTTAACAATAATTAGTCTGCTAAGAAAGTATGGCTTTTTCAATACTAAGACCACTGTATAAATAATATATTCATTTTCAGAATTTCTTTAGCATTCAGGTTTCGATCGGTTTTATAGCACTTAATGCCGCTTCTACCACTTACCTTCATGTAATGACTCACCCACATAATTCACTGAGGCTCGCAAGCATAAATTTCACCTCAACCTTCCAGTATAATTTAAAAGCCGCAGAATTTACCTTAGCATCAGACAAACACAGCACCGAGCACAACACATTCCAATCTCCATCATCTATCAGCCTCAACATCAAGTCTCAAGATGCTAAGGGTCACTTTCCCATCCTGATGTCCCACAGGAATAGCTGAGAATCTATCTCACCCCCAGAGTACTTCTCCTACAGAAGCAGTAGACCTATGCAGATCTGTATTTTGACCTTCTTGGGCAAGAAGAACCAAGCAATGACCCTGGACCACAAACACTTACCACACTGTAGAAGGGCTCATGTCCTGGTAGATGTGTGTAAGAGACTCCATAAACATCTGATTGCTAGTGAAAGGCATTGCTGTGCAAGGCACTTCCTCATATCCTAGAGAAAAGAATGTAAGTTGATTTCAGCTCCATCTGTCTGATATTCCACCATAAACAGAGGTAATCAGCGTGTCCCAGGGCCAAGGGCATCACTTCTCCCAACCACTGTCAGTAATGGCCAATAACACAAGCAGGAAAAGTAAAGGAAAGTGACAGCAGGGAAATCATTTAGCCTTTAACTGACACGTTATCCAGTTAAAAGCCATTTACCTTCTGCTGCTTGGTGTGTCATTGCTCATTTTAGTTTTGAAGTGACATCTCCCCAAGTGCCATTAACATGCCAGTGAGGAAAAGGAATTTATAAGAGTGTGCACCCTAGAGAATTACAGCCTGGGTGATCGTAGTGAGGACAAGTACCTGGAGGATTCTGTTTATCCCTATGGCTCCCACCCAATCCTGTTCACAGCAACCAGAAAGGGAACCATCAGGCAACACACTGTCATCACCTTCTCCCTGCAGCACAGGATGACCTGATAATGCATTTCAGCAACAGTTATTGTCTAGAAGGATCAACTCATACTCAACAAAAACCAGCATTTAAATTCCTTTCTGGAGGAAAAAGGAGTCAATTCTACAACACTGATAGGCCAACGTGACCCAGAGGACCACAGTAACAACGCAGGAGCAAATCTAACTGTCCTGGGTAAACCACAAAGATCTATAACATAAAACCGAGGGGATTTTGTGCAACAGCATGACCCAGACCAGGAGGTTTTTTGCTGGACTAGGATCCCACAGTTACCAAAGTGCTGCATGAAACTGCAGGTCCATGAGACAGCTCACAGCTACTACCTGTAATTTATGTAGCCTAATGAGTCAAAACCTAGGCTACTATCTCCTCCTCTAATCATCCAAGCAAACCACAAAGAGCAATGAATTTCAAGCTACTAGTGAAACGGTGGCTTCTTAAAGTGATCAAGGCAGGGAGAAGCATAAAAGAGACCACTCATCACAAGCCCAAGATGATCAACAAGCCCAAGACACAGCGGGTGTCAGAATTAGCAATGCTATCAGCGTTGGTATCTCCAAGTTCAACTCTTA
>VZRI01006889.1:65694-94651 GCA_013397515.1 Upupa epops
CAGGCAACCTCAGTGTTTCCAAGGGGCACTGAGCACTTCCACAGGGCACCCCCAGAGCTCTCCACTGGTCACCCTCAGCACTTCCACCAGGCAACCTCAGTGTTTCCACAGGGCAGCCTGAGCACTCTCCATGAGGCACCCGCAGAGCTCTCCATGGGGCATTGTCGGCACTCTCCACCCAGTCACCCTCAGAGCTTCCACAGGGCACCCTGAGTCCTTACATGGGTAAAGGACACAGAGAGAGAGACACGCACACACACACAGACATGCACACCCCTAGGCCCTCCGCCTATCCGCGCCTATCCGCACCTCTCCGCACCTCTCCGCACCCGCTCCCGCCGCGCTGGACGAGCGCGAGCCGCGCACCTGTGAAGGGCAGGGGAGGCCGCGCGTGGCTCGAGGCTCCTGCGGGTCTCGTGCTCGGTTCGCCCCTCGTGCTGCTTCAGCCCTCAGGGGAGCGGCCGCGCTTGCCCCCCAGTAGCCCTTCTGGGGGTCCCCTCGGAGGCCTAGAGCTACCCCCCCTCTGCTCTCTAGCCCGGGGTGATGGCTGTGGAGAGAAACTCCTGAAAGGAAAACCTGCCCCGCGGGCGTTGGGCTGTTTCCTGCCCCCCTGCCTTGTGCTGTGTGAGGAGTCACTGCCCCCGAGGAGAGGAGCTTCAGAGCTGGGTGAGGTGCTGGGCTTTGGGGATGTGGGGGGCTGAGGAGCCTATGAAGATGTTCTTTGGGGATACGGGGGTCAGTGGTGAAAGGGGTGCTAGACCTGTGGTGTCTCGTCGTGGGGAACCTCTGGTAGATGCGGCGTTGCAGGAGATGTGGTGATCAGAGCGGGGGTACAACTGGAATGATGCGTCTGGTTCTGGGCTGCCCAGTTCGAGAAGGACAAGGAGTGGAGTTGTTGGAGAGAGTGCAACACAGCCACTGAGATGATCAGGGAGGAGAAACTGAGGGAGCTGGGGCTGTTTAACTTGGAAGAAAACAAGGGCAGATCTCATCGATGCTTATGAATATGTAACGAGCCAGTGCCAGGAGGATGGGGCCAGGCTCTCCTGGTGGTACCCAGTGGCATTTCAAGTAGTAATGGACACCAACTGGAACACAGGAGGTTCCACCTAAACATAAGGAGAAACTTTTTCTCAGTGAATGTACCAGTGCCCTGGCCCGGGCTGCCCACAGAGGTTGTGGAATCTCCTCTGGAGACACTCCAAACCCAACTGGATGTGTTCCTGTGGGATCTGGTCTACATGATCCTGCTGTAGCAGAAGGGTTGAACTAGATAATCTTGTGACCAGTTTGGGGTTCTGTGATTCTGAGATCAGTTTCTGTAAATATTATTGCTAGTTAAGTTGTCAGTTTGTCCAATGACACCCCTTGATGTCTGCTAGCCTGTAGCCAGATATGTTTGTTGCTGATCCTGCTGCAGTGGTTTGGTGTTTCTCATTACTAACTGAGCAAAGTCCTAGTCTTTGAGTTGCCAGTTTTGTGAAGTACATCCCTGGGGCAGAGTTCTCTGCATGAGTGACCAGAAAACAGCTCACCTGTGAGGTGAACTTGTGCAGCCATTGTCCTCTTGGGCAGGGGTTGTTTATAGTTTTGCATGACAAAAGGAAAGACTCCTGAACTTAGAGAAATGCACAGCATGAGAAAACTTTGTGGAAACCTGGAAAATGCTGCCTGGCCTTCAGTGGGTATTTTGATATCTTGTGCTGGATTAGGGTTGTCACAGAATCATAGCCTGGCTCAGGGTGGAAAGGACCTTAGAGACCATCTATTCCAACCTCCCTAGCACGGGCAGGGGAATCTCTCAACTAGACTTGATTGTTCAAGGCCAGAAACATAAGGGAGCCAGGAAAGAGATGTGGAGACTGACTCTGTTCACAGGGTGAGGGAGGATATGGCAAGAAACCTGGTTCAAATACGATGCTGGTGTGAGTGTGTGGGCTGAGCAGGCAGAGCTCCTAAAGGACTTCAGAGCCAGCAGGTTACTTGCAGGCAAAAACTGTAGTGCAATAACCATGCTGTGGCAGAATGTGAATCAGAGGCACTGGCAAAGCTGCATAGGGATTTATAACCTTTCAGATTACTGAACTGTAATCATGTTGAATTGTGTGATAGGAGTTTGCTCTGCTCCTGCCTGTGAGAGCTCTGGAAATTTGTTAGTTCCTTAATTTTCACACCCACATTTAAAATACTTGTGTGTTTAGGAAGGGAATAGGAAGTGGGTGTATAATGGCATTGCTGGCTTGGCTTCCTGTACCCAGCACACTGTACTTTCATCATTTCTTACACAGTTATTACCTTTGGCTTTTAATAGGTTATTATATAAATATTCCTCAAATGCAAATAGCTCACCAACCGAGAACAATGGAATTGAGCGTCTCCTGGAGGAGGACTGGAGGTAGGGTGCCACATTACCTTAGGATATCCTTGAATATTTTCATTTCATTTCTAAAATTTCTAAAGGAATGGAATAGCTCCAGACACAGGGTTCTACAGGAACAGAATCTGTTCTTCTGCTAGTTGTTACTCTGGCAAGGCTAAGATCTGAAGAAATGAGTGCTTGAGAAATGTCTGAACCGAGGAGATTGCCCCCATGGAGAGATGCTGACCAGACTCTTTTAAAGTAATGTAGCTGCATGTTTCCAAGGGCAGAGGGGATAACTACTCAGCTTGGGAGGAGGATGCTGCTGGGAAGGTTTATCCTGTTTTGTCCTTTTTTCCCCCTGCTTTCCTTTCATTCAATAACATCTCCTCCTGTGATTCATCACACAGGGTTAGGCAAATCATGATCCTTAATGCGAGCAAATGGAGCAGTTTTTCTGGCTTCTGCTCTCTGTGACTTCTTGTCTCACAGCAAAAGAGTCCGTCTGGCGCTGTGACCTTGTGTGGGGCATTTAGCATGTTCTCTGATGTTGATGGTTTGCGGATAAATTGCTCTTCTAGCAGTGTTTTGGCAGAGGCAGGAGTTTCAGAGGAATGCAGTGACGTTTGTGAAAGCTAATCAGTGGTGTGGAATATTGTGTCCACTTCTGGGCCCCTCAGTTCCAGGAGGACACAGAACTGCTTGAGAGAGTCCAGCGCAGAGCCACAAAGATGATGAAGGGAAGGGAGCATCTCCCTGATGAGGAAAGGCTGAGGGAGCTGGGGCTCTTGAGCTTGGAAAAAAGGAGCCTCAGGGGTGACCCCATGAATGTTGATCAATATGGGAAGAGTGAGGTTCAGGAGATAGGAGCCAGGTTCTGCTCAGTGGCACCCAATGCTAGGTCACCATGTGTCAGCTGGAACAGAAGAGTTTCCACATCGAGGTGAGAAGAAACTTCTTCCTAGTGAGGATGACAGCCCTGGAAGGGGCTTCCGATGGAGGTTGTCGAGTCTCCTTCTCTGGAGAGCATTAAATCCTACCTGGACTGTTCCTGTGCAACTGGATCTAGGGGCTCCTGCTGTGGCAGGGGGATTGGACTGGATGCTCTTGGGAGGTCCCTTCCACTCCCTAGCATTCTGTGATTCTCTGACCAAATGGTGAAGATTAATGTAGCCCCTTTCCCTTGAACTTGCACTGGCGTGCCAAGATACCACAAGAACATCTACCATTTAACTTACATCTCACTCCCATGCTTCTTCATAGAATATCTCCCCAGCAGCTGGACAGAACTTTTATCCTGAATCCCTTTACCCTTTCATCTTCCAAGGAGAAGTTATACAAGAATGGAATTTGCATTAATCTGAACACGCAAAGCCTTGGACTCTCCTGGGACCTTGCTCTCTGTTGAACCCATTTTTATTCATCCATCACAAAGTATTAATTCTCCCTTTTGCATCGCGCTCTGCCTGGCTGTTTTATTTTTTCATTATCTTTTAAGGCACTGAGGAACCCCAACCCCTTCTGCTGAAGCCACAAGATGATAAAGTTGTTTTTCCCTCCAGCTCTTTTCAATGCATCATTTAGCAGACCTCCTCTAACATGTTCTGAAAAGCCTCTCTTATCCCAGGTGGAGGACGGGGAGGAGGATCTGTAGGCTGGTGGGACTATAGAGTTGAAATCCATCTGGGTTTAAATAGCTCAAGGTCAGCTCGGGATGGAAAGGACAACAGCAGATTTCTGAAGACTTCATTCAATGAATTGTTGATTGGAAAAGCTCTTTCAGATCCCCATGGAGCAGAATCTGGAAGAAATGTGTTTTCCAAAAGGAGGACAGCAGGTTAGTTGTTAATGATTTCAATAAAGCAAGAGAAGGCACATTAGGAGGTTGGCCATAAGGGTAAAAAAGGAGGCTGGTGTATTGCTCATTAGTGGATTGCTAAAATTAACTCCATTACCGTGTTTGCTTTCATTGCAAACCTTCCATTTAATTGCAATTACCACTGAACTGAGAAGAAGGGACCCTGCTTTGTGCTACAGGTTGTCAGTATTAGGAAAGAACCCAGAGCTGAGAAGTGTGTACTGCTGCATTAGGGACTGGCTCAGTGGTATAACTGAGCCTGTTCAGCCCAGTTTGGCTCTGCCCATAACTTGGGAGGGCAGTGAGGATTTACTGTTGTTCCTCTCCAAAGGTAACACCCCTATTATCTCACAACTATGGGCAGGATGTTTGAAATAAGATAAAAACCAGCGGAGCTGATCCAAAGGGTGGTGAAATCAGTGGCTGCTGTGTTATAGTTTTCTTTTGCCTTTGGATTAAGCTCAAACCCCTACAAATTTCGTTCCTGTGAGAAAAAAAGCGAGGGGGTTTACCTTTTTCCTCTGTATTCTTGCATTTCCTTTGATGTTGCTTTTCTTTTTCACAAGCTATTGATTCTCATCTTCTTTTATTTACTGCCAGTTCTCTCATTATGTCAGGAATCCTATACTGAAGCGCTGCTCTGTTTTCTGCACACACCATCATGTCTTCTGCATTCACAACCTTTAAATAACAAAAAGGCTTTGCTGTTCTCTGTGAAGGTGGCTGCCAGTTGGCTGGTTAGTGTTGGAGTTCATAATGCAGAATGAAAACAGGGAATAGCTGAAATGCTCTTCCAGCACTGGGAGGTATTTTGCTTTCATCATACAGATATGCAGTCTGTTCAGAAAATGATGACAGGGACAGGCTTGGCTAAAGACACTGAGATATGCTGGGCAGCTTATTTCTTCCCAGTGAAGCCCGTGAGGATTTCGGGAGTCTGTCTGCAGTGTGAAGATAGGGAGAAAGTTTAGCCCTCTGCTCTTAAGGGCTTCTCCTAGACCTCCAAGTTGGTCTGTGTCTCATTTTGGCAAGTAGAGAAGGGCTAACGTACACATGCATAGAGTTGAACTTGTGGCTTCACAGTGTGCAAACCTATCCTCCTCAGCTTCCAGTTTACCTACCTTCGCCAGTTGCAGGTAAGTAGGTCTGTGTGATGGTAGCTTTTTCTGGAACCAGAACCAGTTTGGGAAGTGAAGGCTGCAAGCGGCAAAGAGAATGGAAGGAGGGAAAAGGAAACAGAGGTGATAATTCTTTGATGGAAGTAGGTCAGTCTTTAATGCTATGGCCTGTCTCTTTGGGCTCCTTAGGAACAGTTATAGCTACAGTTTGAGGTGGAGATTGCACTTCGAACTGAAAGCAGATGTTCTCTGAAGGCAGTTAGCTGCTAGCAATAAAATGCTAAGTGTTGGGGAAATGCAGTAATTCAGTCATGTGATTTTTATTTCTGTACTTCGGTCACTGACCCTAAAATGGCACTGAAAAATGGGACTGGATTGTGGTTAGGAAGAAAATGGAAGGTGGCTGTCAAAGAAATAAATAAAATGAAGTGGCTAAGCACATTTTAATTAAAACTCAGAGTGAAGTAGTTATCTCATTCTTGTAGATGGTTCCAGTGCTCTGCTCCTCACTTTATGGTGATGTTTTTGTGTCTATGGATCTGATGCAGATAAAGTTAATTTGTAGAGTGATACAAATGCGAGGCTACTTCTGGCAACATACTGTGTAATCAGCAGAACTGGCTGCCAGGAATGATGCTGCTTCTCTCACTGATGAGTGCTAACATGTGGGGTAGTTATAAATATAACATGAATTGTGGGATTTTCATTACCTGGTGGTACAGGAATGTGCTCAGGTAGTGTGGAGCTCAGAGAGCATTAGAAATGCCTTGCCAGATCTCAGCCAGAAGTTCAGGAGGAGCATTGATCAGTTGTTACAGCTCAAGAGGTAGAAAAACTGAGGAATGGAGCAGGAGGGAGTGACCAGAAGTGAGTCTTCCTTGCCTGCTTAGCCAGAGATGGAAATATTAGAGTGAAAATACTCCGGTTTTAGTTCTAATCTTGTCAAACCATAGATAGTAATTTTTGATTGTGAATCATTGAGGTTGGAAAAGACCTCTGAGATCATCAAACCCAGCCTATGACCTAATGTCACTACAATAAGCTAGACCATGGCACTAACTGTCTTATCACTAGTTGCCTGGGAGAAGAGCCCAATCTCCACCTGTCTGTAACTTCCCTTCAGGTAGATATGGAGCATGATAATGCCCCCCTCACACCCCAAGACTCCTCCAGGCTAAACACCCCCAGCTCCCTCAGCCAGTCCTCGTAAGACTTTCCCTCTAGTCCCTTCCCCATCCTCGTTGCTCTCCTCTGGAACCACTCCAGTACCTCAGCTTATCTAGCCCTGAGAACACTGAGAATTTTCTCCCTGCATGTGAGGCACAAACGAGCTCCACAACTCGAGTGTTGCTTGTAGCTGGTGGGTACAGAGGGTGGGGGAGAATTCGGCCAGGATTCAGTGGCTGAATTGGTACCCAGGGAGCTGCCACAAGAGATGGGCACTGAAGCTTCCTGTGCCTCTCATGATGCCACAGGTCTGCCTTGCTGTGCATTGGTTTCTGTAACAGAAGAAGGACTGTGTGGCTGTGTTTCTGTTCAGCAGTGTGCTGCAAAGCAGAAAGCACGCTTTGGGGGGAAGAAGCATTTGTTGTTTTCCCAGGGGGTGGAGTTGAAAATGAAGAAGGAAATATGTGTTTCAGGTTGAATGAATCATTGATTTGTTTTGGAGGAAGAGGGGGAGGTTTTTCATTTTATTACCATTTGAGTGTATTTTTAAAACATAAGATCTTGGTAATGGGGGAACAGGGTTCATTTAAAGAAGAAAAAATGCTGCAAATGCTGTTTGGGTTTTTTCTAATTTGCTTTCTTTGATTGAAAGGATTCATGAATTTGTGTCACGTGTGTTAGTCCCTCTGCATATGTCTATCAATAAAGTCTGTACCAGAACGACCTCCTCTTGTCTATTAAGAGCATTTTCTCCAAGGGTTAGTGGTTGTTTAGTGCCAGCAGAGGTTATTTAGTTAATATCTGTGTGTACACAGAGTGAAGAGGCGCCGACATTTCAGAGCGCTGGCGCAGACTCAGCCAGAACCAAAAGATATAAACAATATCTGTCCCCGCTGCGATTATCCCTGTGAGACCTGATCGCTGCTGGAGCTGACAATGGCTGTGGCGTTATTAATGCTGAAGGAGACTCTGTGAGGTTGTTATGCAGGTCCAGATATCGCATGTTTTTGTGCTTTGGGGATGCTGCTCCTGAAGGACCAGTGGCGTTTGAAGCAGAGCAAGGTTAGAGCTGCTGACCTTCACTGATTATTTTTTTACTTTTTGCTGCCCCCTCCTCCTCCTGTTTTTGCCTTGCTTCTGTGTTGATGGCAACTGGAGGTTGAGCAAATATCTGAGTGATCCTTTCTCTGCTGGGGAAGGATAAGCAAGAGGCCCGTGTGTGTCAGGAGCATGAGATTGGCTGGGAGATGCCACTGATTAACTGAGACACTTGGAATTGTTTTCAGCAGCACCCAGGGAGAGAGCAAAGAGAAAAGCGCCCCTTGGTTTTATGTGGGGATCCCGTGCAGGTAATAACACACAAGCGATCTGTATCAGAAGCAGAAAAATGAGCTGTAAGGTTCTGTGGGCAGTAGGTAGGGGAGCAGACAGAATTAACGACGTTCTGCTCAGTTGTATGTCTATCTGTTTGCTTATTCATATGGATGAGATGGAGAGGGGGCTGTGAAGGCAGCAGAGTGCAGGCAGGATGGATGCAAATACAGGGCTACGGTGGAACAATGTGTGTGCTCATGATTAAGTCTGGCAGCACTGTGCACTATTCCCAGCAGAGAGATGGGTCCAATTATTGGCAAAAGCAGTGGAGGAAGAGTAAGGAGCTATCAGCTGTTGACCTCCCTAATGGCTAATGCTGACCAGTCACTGGTCAGAGTCTTGAGCTGGAGGAGGTTGCAGCATTGCCAGGGCACACTGGCATTTTATAATGGGGGTCATGGGGAGATGAGGCAGTCTCGTGAGACTCTGGGCAGGGAAAGAAAAATGAGCCAGTTAGGAGAAAGAAGCAGGGGCGCATGGCCAAGCTCATCATTTGGAGCTTTCTGTAAATTTGCTTTTCCTCGTCTAAGGGAGGGGAGAGGATTAAGTAAGCAGATGGTTTACAAGCAAAATCAGAAAAATGTGTCATCTTTAATAATTACTGAAGAAAAGAGAAATGAGATAGTGACCAGTAGCTTCTACGCTGTTCCTAACCTGCAGCCAGGTGCTCCCCAGCCCAACTTGACCAACAGGCTGCTTGCTGCTGGTTTCCTACTAGCTTTAGCTCACTGTTACTGCGAATAAATGTTGTGGTCCAGAGCCAATTTCAAAACAAAACCAAACATGTAATGGGTAATGGAAAGGGGGAAAGAGGTCCTAGCAAAGAGAATTAATGATCCACTGGGCTGGTCCCCAGTGAGCTCTGAGCTCAGCTTTGTGAAGTGCTGTAGAGGAAAGGAAAGCAAGTGGAGCTTGTGCAGAGCAGGAAGGGATACGGGGAAGGATGAATATGCATTGTGTGGGAGTGACAGGACAGAGGGATGAACATAAGGAGGCAAATATGGCTGGAGGAGTTGTGTGGGGTCAGCATACAGAGAATGATGATAAACACTGAGGGAGAGACTGATAGGAAAAGTGAATGTACAACTGTGATTTCTAAGAAAGCTTTTGGGGTTATTTTAGCAAGGTCTGAATATCTCTGTGTGTTGTGACAGAGCCCATGTTCTTTCACTTTCAGACTGCAGCCAAGCCCAGCTGTAAGGAAAAGTTGGTGCCATCCTGTGCCCTCAAGTAAAATGAGTCAGGAGATGGTAATCACATCCTCCAACAGATTAGTTCTGTTAGGTGTTGTAGGTTTCAGCCTCAAGGTTAAATAAGCCTGATGCAGTCAGTGTCACTGTGGTGATGGCTGCTGAAGGGCAGGATTGGGCCAGAAAGGCACTGGAGAGCAAAGAGCTGCTGTGACAGGTTGTGGCTAAAAAGAACCTCTAGGACTCCAGCCTGGCATTTCCCATCTTGGTGGCTGATTTAAACAAATAAATTCTTTGCGGGTGACCAGCCAGCCAGCAGGAAAAATGGTTAGAAGAGAGTGGTGAGCTGTGCTGAAGGCCAGTTACCTAAGCATCAGCAGAGGAACTAATCCAGGCCCTCTGATACCAACAGGCTTTGTTGTGGTTCTGAAATCAGCTCTTGCAGGATCTCTGAAGCAAGACATTGCTTCAGCAGTTCAAACTGCTGCTCCCTGCAGAAAATTAATAAGGAGACTTTGGATTCGCCCTGCGTGTGACCTAAGCAGCTAAATAGGTTACACCAAGTTTTAAGAATTGCCCCAGTTTTCCTTCTAATAGGCAATTTTTCTGCTTAATTTGCAGAACAAGCAAAAAGCTATTATGTAAAATTTATCAGCAGCAATTGTCTCTCATTAGATAGAGACTCAGAGCAGGAGGCTTTGTCGTAACGAGGAGGGAACCTCTAAATTTTCATTTAGCAGCCTTAGTTTCCCAGTGTTTATGCTGACCTGTGCCCTGAACAAATCCACACGCTGAGCCATCAACATTTCTTTCCTGTTCTTACCTTCCTTCAGTCTGGCTTTAGAAGTCCTGAACCAGTTCTGTTTGAAGCACACAGTGCAGGCTGAGGAAGTGCCCCTAAATTGCAGCGCCATCATCTCAGTGTTGGAGCGGTGAATTTTGCTATGTGGAGCACATTTGGCTCCAGCTCTGTGCCATTCTGTACAGAGCTTCTTGCTGGGCCAACAAGTTAGAATGTTGCTGTCCTGTTGTGCCTATGGAATATAGGCAAGGTCATAGGCTGATAGTATTGCTTGGGTTGTCAAAGACCCGTAAGATCATCCAGTCCAACCCTGAACCCAGCTGTCCCAACCCACCGCTAAACCCTGTCCTTGAGCTCCAAATCTCCATGACTGAAACACAGCTAGGGATGGCGATTCAACCCCCTCCCTGGGCAGCCTGTGCCGAGGCCTGAGGACCCTTTCCAGGAAGAAGTTTCTCCTCAGGGCCAACCTAACCTCTCCTTGGTACAGCTTGAGGCCATTTCCTCTGGTCCTGTCACTTGCTGCTTGTAAGAAAAGCACCTCATTATAGCCTGTACATGCCACTTGGTTTTCAGCAACTTAGATGTGGAAATTTATTCCTGAGCCTAAAATCTTCTCCAGAAATGGTTAGTGATACCCACAGGGCTACCTTTTCTTACCACTCCTTTCTCCCAAGTCCTGCTATAGCTGTAGCAGAAACAGGAAGAGCTGTTGTCTGTAGTTCATGGAGACAAGAACACTGTGATCTGAAATTGCTCTTGTTGTCCTTGTGCTGTGGCAGTGTCTTTTGGTTACAGCTGAATACAGTTGTGACTTGTTTAGGGGGACAGGCAAACTGGGATGCACCTTCCTGTGAGAGCCATTACTAATGGAAAATCATTACTAACGTTGAAACGTTCAGGTGGGGATTTTTTCTTTCCCTTTCCCCCTACGGTAAATGTTAATTATACATGAAGGTTCACTACAGCAGAAGGGATTATAATTAATTTATATTTGAACTATAATAGATTTCACTACAAACTGCATTTCATTGCAACAAAGTGCATTATGACTGTTGTTTGCTGCCAGCGATTTACATAAACCCACCACAAAGCATCACATCAATTAATCCTGCATTAACGACAGCGGCAGGCAGATAAAGCTGTAAAAAACACTACAGCAAGTCTGTTCAACTTGTGAGCCGAGACCTTGTATTGTGACAGAACCTATGTCATTGAATCTGAGCAATGCAACGAGGAGTGCGTGCACTGCCCATGTGATAGAACGAGGAAGCTGCCAGGGGAGGTTTGCGTTGGATGTTAGGAGTCCCTTCCTCATCAAAAGGGTGGTTAGACATTGGAATGGACTGCCCAGGAAGGTAGTAGAGTCCCTGTGTCTGGAGGTGTTTAAGAAAAGACTGGACATGGCACTTAGTGTCCTGGTCTAGCTTATTGTAGTGATGTTATGTCCTGGGCTGGGCTGGATTTGCTCAGAGGGCTTTTCCAGCCTCAATAATTCTGTGATTCAGCAAATTTGTAAGGTATTGTTTGGATCCAGATCCACATCTAAACTTGCCTAGAAACAATAGGGTCTATTTCTGCTTTTAACTACAAAACTATGGAGAAGAATAACCCATTGTTCTCTTCGTGGCCCTGAGTCACACACGAGAGCAGTACAAAGACAGTAGTGACCTAAAGGATAGGCAAGCAGGTTTTAATTCTTAACCTGGTGGTGTATTACACTGTCCTGTGCCTCTTCCGACACTAGCTACCTAGTTTTATAGGATGGGAGCTTCTCCAAGGCAGGCATTATGCTTACAGAGGGTAGACTGGAGCAATTCCCAAAGCAGAGTCCCTGTCATGGTACAAGTATTAAACCAAACATAACAGATGGTGTATTAAAAGCGTAAGAAGGCAACTTGATAACCTTTATTTGCTGCTCCCTAATTTATTACCACTAACACACTACTCTCACAGCTCTCTCTCCTTTTTGTGCTGCCTCAGTGATATCAAGTCCTGGACCTTAGTTTCTTTGCCATCAGGCATACCCTGACACCATACAGTCCCGTGCTTGGGAGCTATCGCACTCTGCTGATGCTTTCTGTTGCACTGCGTGTTGTCACCTTCTGTCTCTGAACATCTGCTTTCGTCCACAGACAGGAGCTTTGTCCCTGATGACCCAATCTGAGACTGTAGAAAAGGCCATGGCGGCTTGTCAGGGACTTGAGCAAACAGCTCAGCAGCTGTTGTAAACAGCCAAGAGGAAAGGTCAGAGCCAGCTCTCCTCTGTCACTGCTCAGTGTTTCCTTTCCTGCCCTGCCAAGATTTAGCCAAGCAATGCAAAGTGCTTTGGAGAAGCAGGAGGAGAGAGAAGAGTCCGGAACAAACCCCACAAACAATCTGTTTGCCCAACATAGAAGAGAATTTTGGAACTGCAGACAGACTTTACAAAATGCTGGGGTTGTCTCTATTGCAGAGAGAACTCTTTCCGGAGCAATGGCTGCTTCCATTAGTGGCCAGTTCTCACATTATCCCTTTGTCAATGATTTTTACTGAGTGCCTTAGGATTCCTTTGGTTGTTAGAACCAGCGCTCTGCAGGTTTCCCACTTGTCTTCCTGTTTCTTTTGGAGCCACTGCAGAAGAATTTCACCTGGGGAACACACGTCCTGCAAGCAGCTTCTGCCATCTGCTTGGGAGCTTGGTTGCCACCCTACCCGTTCTGGGCACCGTGTACATGGGTGGTAATAAGGAGTTTCACTGTCTGCCGTTGCTGTGCCATTGTGGAAGCAGCACGTGTGTGTGTGTGGCTGACCCAGGTCTGCTATGACTGGGAGTAGCCCTGCTTAGGCTGTGTTGGAAGCTTGATACAGGAACCAGCATCAGGCTCTGGAGATGCAAGTCACCCTCACCTAGAAAGCTCAGATGATCGAGGTAGTTACACGTCAGCATTTTTCTGTCTTCCACAGAAGGCTATTAAAAGCCATGCTGATACTGCAGCTGGGGTCTGCATGCGGCACATCTGGGTGTACTTGAGCTATCTTTATGCTGGAGAGCTTGGGCACCACAAGATTCAAAATGCAGCAGCACAGCCCTTGGTACAGACAGCACAAGCATCCTTAGCTCCTGGAAGATAGCTGTTAGCTGAAGTGCTGTTGTCCTTAGCTCACATTCACCTCACTCTTCCTTAGATTAGCTAGCCTGCATTGTTGTCTTTTTCTGGTCAGGCTGGAGTGCATTCTACATTGGGGTATTCCTCGCCCAATTTGCACTTTCTTTGCTTTCCAGGTATTTCATGGCTGTGCTGAAGGCACTCATGTCCACTCTAGCAAAGGCTGGTGTTCTTCCAAGAGCTTTCTTACACAATTCAGACTTACACTCTAGCTGAAAAGTTAACAAACTGGTTTATTACGCAAGTTTACTGTTCAGGAGGACCCTTCCAAAGAATAGGAGCGGTTTTGATCCCAGCACAATGACACCTTGATAGTAAAACAGTTTTCCTACTAAGATATCGGTGGAAATGTTTGCAGATGAAGGGAGAGAAGTCCTGAGCAGGCCACTGTGGCTCCACTAGATACGAGATAATGCAGGACAGGCAGGCGTTCTTCTTGTGGAGCAGCATAAAGCAGCAATGAATCACTGAATTGTTCAGGACCTTTAAGATCATCCAGTCCAACCCTGAATCCAGCTGTCCCAAACCACCACTAAACCCTGTCCCTAAGCTCCAGATACCCACAACTGTGAAACACGGCCGGGGATGGCGATTCAACCCCCTCCCTGGGCAGCCTGTGCCAAGGCCTGAGGGCCCCTTCCAGGAAGCAGTTTCTCCTCAGGTCCAACCTAACCTTCCCCTGGTGCAGCTTGAGGCCATTTCCTCTGGTCCTGTAGCTTGTTACTTGGTAGAGTAACAAGAGCCTAGTCCCTTCCCAGGAGATGTTGGGGGACACAGAGGTGAGGCTGCTGGCAGCACTGCAGTTCTTGCTGTCTCTGCAGAGAAGCCACTGCAGTAATGTCGATGACACTGCCTTTATTAAAGACCTGACACCATTTCCTTCCCACACAGTCCACTGTGTGACTCACTGTGTCATGAAAAGTACCCCCAGAAACCACTTTTCTTGTGCCATCTGAATCTGTGCAATGCCCTAAATTGAGAGCTGCACTAGTCTGAGGTGAGGGATCAGAAGTGGCGCCCAGAAATTCCTTCTGTCCTGCAGGGAGACAGAAGTGATGGTCCCACAACAGCAGGCTGAGCGGGGGCGAGCTATCTGCTCCATTACTTGCCTGTGACTCAGCTTCTACGAGAGAAGACCGTTTCCAGAAAGCACTCGTGGTGAAAATATTTCAGTTTGCTGCTGCTTTGCAGTTGCCAGTTCTGCTAATTTCTACTCTGATGTCACCAGCAGTGGCCCCATTAATGTTATTTATAGTGTTTGTGCCGTGGGCTTTGGTTGTGCTCAAGGCTCTGTGGCTGGTCTGCGGGAAGGGAAGAGCAGCTCCAACACTTCCAGTGACTTATCTTTCAGCCTGGAGAGTATTTCAGACTCTTCATGTCACACCTGGGCTGCCTGGGTCTACCCCATAATCCTGGGCTGCTGGCTGTACCTTGGGTTGCTCCAGCAAATGGAGCCATCCTGAGACTTATTTTAGTTATTTAGAACTTAGTTTAAAAATGCAGTAAGTCATGAGACCAAGCAAATCCGATAAAGACGCTTCAGGGGAAGGCAGTCTGCAAAGGCAGATGCAAATGCAGCCAACCAGAAACCAAAAATATATTAGTACTGCGAGAACAGGCAATTATTCTCCTATCAGACTTGCAGGATTTTCAGTGCGTGCGACTTCAGTGCTGCTTCAGGACAGCTGGGCATCCATTTTTGGCTGAAAATTAGTAGAGCCATGGTTGTTTCAAAGCCTGTGTCATTCCCTGCATGACACTCATGAGCTGCAATTAATTGATGCAGTTAACGAGCACATGCCAATCTGTGCGAGAGGGACATTTGCAGCCACTAACCCAAAGCGTTGAAAAAGCAGGCATCAGGCTTTTTACCTGATCTTGCTAATCCTAAAATTAAGAAAAGAAGATGAAGAAGCAGCCAGGGCCTCACTATTTACCTGCAGAAGGTTTAAATCTCTGGAGTTTGTGTCTGTGAGCCATTCTGCTTGAAAGCTGAACTTCTCAGGGAATCTAATGACTCTGGAAGCTAGGGCTTTATAGAAAAAAGCACCAGATATTGTCAGACAGTACATCTGTTAAGCACAGGAAACTCTGCAGTCAAAAACTATGTCCCAGAAGAGCTATGTCAGCACTTAAGCTGATTTCCAGTATGAAATGTGCTCTGGTGTCAGTGTATAGGAGAAACTTGGGCAGATAACATGTGTCTTCGGGACAGGCCCTTGTATCTTTAAGACATCCCATAAACCACATTGCCTGGAATCAGTATCAGGGTGAAAAATTTTTTACACTGAACTCATGCCCCGTTCCTTATGCATTTCACATTTTTCTGTAATATTTCAGCTTGTAGGAAGCCACTCGATGTATTAATGATCAGGAAATAATAATGTTCACAACCCAGGGCCAAGTATCCTCCGTCTCCCTGCCATCCGTAATAACAGCCCCTTTAATGGATGTGTGCGAGATGGTCTCTCAGGAACCCTGGGGGAAGCACAGCGCTGCACTGAAAGCTCACTTGCTCAGCTGTTGCTGGAGAATTTTAAACTCTTTCCAATTCTTCAGTGATGGTTTGGAGACATCAGTCTCTGTTACCTGCAGCAGGTTCTGTGTTGTTTTCTGTCTGACCCAGGAGCCGATTTCTCCATTGGCATGAGGATCTTGTGCCTGGGTATGAGTCTCCTACGCTAGAGATTGATGGCAAGTGGCAAGAGCCACAGGGCTGCAGAGTCTCCCAGCAGTTGCCACACATGATGGAGGAGGCTGTCGATCAGCAGTCAGTATGACTGGTGCTATGTTAAATCAAATATACCAGCCTGTGCCTCTCAATTGCCGCTGGATATTGAGCACGGTTTGCCAGATCGCTCCCCAACAGCCTCGCTCCACACTGCCATCCCCACAGTGCCCATGCGGCCTGTTTCTTGAGTGTTTAAAAGCGATGTATGGTACTGCCTCCCAGCCCAAGAGAAATCCCATTTCGGGGACACTTTTCAGAGTGATTGGTCACAACCATTAGACCTAACACATGGCTTGTTCTGCCACCTAATTCATCTTTAGTTTTTCAAGAGACCGGCACTGAAGAGAGCTGTGACTGGACTCACTCTAGGAGTCACAGACTTAAAGCTGATGGCCTTTTTAAGTGGAATGAACAGTGTGGCCTCTACTCAGCATTAATCACTATGAGACTTGGAACACAGGACCTTGGGCTGGTTTTTTGCAACCCTCCCATCTGTGAGCTGTGTGTCTTTGAACAAGTCTTTGTCATGTAGCCCTAAAAGTCCCCCAGCTGAACCGAGTGTGTAGTAATACCGGAGTGTCTCTGAAGACCAGGTCATTGATGAATGAATTCTTCCAGCTCTTTGTTTTGTTGAGGTTTTTGGATGCCAACTGCTGTTTCAGTGCAAAGTGTTATTGATTATCATCACGAATCTAAAACACAGTAAGTTGTTATTAATTTTCTCATTGCTTCTCTTTTCTGACATGATCTTTATTAGGTACCTCAAGGGGCAGGTTAGTAAGACTATTTACATTCTGTGCTAAGGGAGGAGTTACCTTTAGCACAGTCCCCTCTCTGGCCTAGCAAAACCCATGTGTTTGGCACAAGGCTCCAAGGCACCATTCCAGCACATCTCCTGAGCATCAGGCTGGGATTCGGCAGTGATAAATGTTTCCATTCATTTTCTTCTGCTGCGTTTTGTAACTGCTAGTCTGACCTGGCATAGCTACCTATCATAAAGAGAGGTTGCTTGTTCCCTGTGTAAACTCAGTGTTTATTTTTATAGGTATATTGCAGATAATGATCCTGCTTCTGAATGGGAGATAAGAGTGAGACAAAGACAGAGCTGCTGGCTTTTATACTCACCTTCAGCTACTGCTGCGATGGGGACCATATATGAAGACAGAGCAGCATCATGACCGGTAAGAGAGTGATGTGAACAGTGACCTTCTTAGCACTGAGCCTATTGCATTGTGCTGCAGGAGTAAAATATAAGACCCAGACTCACAAAGGTGACAAAGTGATGTTGAATTTAGCAGCATTTGAGCATCTAAATACCTTTGTAGATATGGACATAGATGTCCTATTTCATCTGAGTTAACATGACTGGAAAAGTGAAGCGTTAGCACAGTGGAACACGCTGTGTCTGTGGTCCTGTCTCCTCTTCCCACTGTAACTGCCATTTTGTATTATGGGTTGTGCATGTTGCCAGCCTTGCCCCAGGCAAGGTTAATGAATTGTGTTTCCTGTGATTTGCCTGGCTCCAGGGAGCCAACCATATCTTGTTGAAGGATCGTCTCTAGGAAAGTATCAGGGCAATCTCAAGCCATAGCCTTTGATTGTCTCTAAGTGGTTGACCAAGTGCCATGATCAACAGATTTGCCACACGGTGATGCCAGTGTGGCCGGTGTCTCAGTCACTTCTCAGCTCAAAGGCTGAACAGAGCAGGGAAGCCAAGCACTGTCAGCTGAAACCAGGGACAAGGGACAGCACAGGAGAGAGGGCTGCTCTTGAATGCTGCCAAGCCTTAATACCGGTAAAGCTCAGGGTTGCAAGGGAAACTCTTAGTATAGATTTTCAGGTAGTTTCTTTTCTCTTTCCTTTTGTTTCCAATATTTTCTTGTTCCTATCTCCTGTAAGAACAAAATTGGTGGCACTGGGAGCTCCCTTTCTCCTCACTGTCCTGCTGGTCAGATTGTGTCTGAAATCTGGAGTGAAGAGGCAGGAGCATTTACACAAATGTTCTACTTACCTCAAGCCAGTTATAGGGTGCAAAGGACTTGTTTAATGACTTTACCATTCTTTCTCATACTGAAAGGGAGAAGTAATCTCATTTAATATTAATCTCTCCTCCATGGATTTGGGCTGCTTCTGACAGCATATCAATTATTTAAACTTGTTTAAAAAAATCCAGGATTAAAAAGATCAGGTTCTTGTTGATTTTGGTAATTCCTCCTGCTTTTGCATCTCTGTGAGTGAGTGCAACACAGCTACTGGGTTCCTATTTGCTTAGAGTTCACAGAATCACAGAATGTTAAGGATTAGAAAGGACCTCAAAAGATCATCCAGCCCAGTCACCCTGCCAGAGCAGGATCCCCTAGATCCAGTCACACATGAACAGCCCAGGCAGGTTTTAATCGTCTCCAAAGAAGGAGACTCCACAACCCCCTTGAGCAGCCCCTTCTAGGGCTCTGTCACCCTCACCAGGAAGAAGTTTCTTCTCATCTTGATGTGGAACCTCCTCTGTTCCAGCTGACACCCACTGCCCTTTGTCCTAGCATTGGGTGCCACTGAGCAGAGCCTGGCTCCTTCCTCTTAACACACATCCTTTCCATATTGATCAACATTCTTGGGGTCCCCCCTCAGGCTCCTTTTTTCTAAGCTCAAGAGCCCCAGCTCCCTCAGCCTTTCCTCATCAGGGAGATGCTCCCCTCTTTCATCATCTTTGTGGCTCTGTGCTGGACTCTCTCAAGCAGCTCTGTCCTCTTTTGGAACTGGATACAATATTCCAGATGTTGTCTCACCAGGGCAGAGCAGAGGGAAAGGAGAGTTCACCCTATCCAGGGGCAAAATGGAAATCCTGTTTTCATTTTTAATTGCCAAGTTTATGTCTGACTGGCAAGAAGGGCCACAGACTGGATATTAGCAAAGCAGTTGAAGACCTTTTAGGTCACCTCGTTAGGTGGCCAATCGTTTCTACTACTGCAGAAGGAACATTACTTGTCTGTTTGTGTGTAAGGCCAGTATTTCTGCCAAATTTTACATTAGAGAAGTACGTTTGAACGTGACAACAGCATTTCCAGTTTTCCTTTGCGGTACTTTGCATTTCTCTACTACATAGAATCATAGGGCCACAAGACAGTCTTAGGTTGGAAGTGATCTCTGAGATCACCCAGTGCCAATTCCCTGCCAAGGGCAGTGACACTGCTCACCAGACTAGGTTACCCAGAGCCCCATCCAACCTGGCCTTGAACACTTCCAGAGATCAAGCCACCACAACTTTCCTGGTCACCAGGTCCTTCCATTCGAGATGACTCCACTGTCAGATCAAAGAACCTGTGAGCTACTGTCCCAAATATAAAGGATGTCTAAAGATCATCTGCTGTCCTCTGCATTGACTTTGTTAGCTGTGGAAGAACAACTCACCTACTCTAGCCTACAATTTGAAGTCAGGAATGCCACTGACACTTAAGAAAATCTAGAAAAGGAATAAAAAGAATAATCAAAGAGCTTTAAACATCAAAAAGCAAACAGGTCTATAAAATATACATGAAAACACACTAAAACCTCAATCTCAGCATTATCTGTCTCCCATCCAATCATTAATTCATGGTTTTTTTGCTGCTGGGGAAAGTGAACTCCTTAAATGGCTTTTTTGACTAGGTCTTCCGTTTGCTAAGCAAGACTGCCTGAACACCTCAGCTCATCATTCCTGTAGAAAGGAGTGTTTGTGGCTTCCTCTGGTATCCTGAAAACACACCTTTGATTAATTAACTGTTCAGATAATCTTGCTTAACAAAGGGAAGACCTGGTGATACTCATAGCTCAAACCATGTTGCTATAATTACAAATTAATCAGGAAAACTCCTCAGTAAGCTTTTCTCGCTAAATATTAACTGTTGGAAAGAATCAGGTGGCCCATTATTTTTCTTCCCTACTGTTTCATGCTGCATGATAGACTTTATCAATCAGCACTTCATCGTCCCTGTGCAGTGTGAATCCTGGGGCTCAGGGCTTTGCTGTAGCCACTAACCTTCACCATATTCACCACGTTCACCCTTTTGCTTTGGCCTTAGCATTGCCAAAACTGCTGGTGTCCAGCCCTTGCACCTGCAGTGAAGGTGCAAACCCTGAACGCTGCTGCTGGCCTTTGCTGTCTCTATGCAGCTAGAAACCAATCTTCTCCCAGTGCCCGGCACACTCATCATCAATCATGTTTGAGCAGTGGCACCAGAGCCTCATCGCTGCCTTTCCTTTGCTAGCAGGTGTCACAGCTCAGAGACAGGTGGAGCTGTATGCTGCAAATATTGATCATTCCCTCCTTCAGT
The DNA here is from genome assembly GCA_013397515.1 of Upupa epops. Lineage (NCBI taxonomy): Eukaryota > Metazoa > Chordata > Aves > Bucerotiformes > Upupidae > Upupa > Upupa epops. Next base: position 85,750 of record VZRI01006889.1, read on the forward strand.
GTAAAGGGTGGTGGGAGGGGAGAAGAGAAAGAGATGGCATGTGTTAAGATGTTTGATGCTTGTTGTCAATACCTCTGGCTGCAGAAGCTGAGAGCACTGGGAAACTGGCATCAATGGTGTGTGGGAGGGAGGAAGTTCAGGAATTGTTCAGGACTTGCTGTCACTGCTGTTATTTGTATTACAGCACTACTACCAAGCTTTTAGATTGCATGTTCTGTCCACCTGCTGCAGTCACCTTTATAAAGGTCGAGAATGTTACCTTCATGTTCCAAGTGGAGAAGTAGAGGAAGGTTTAATTTGCATGAGGCCAGCGGGCAGCTATAGATGAGGAAAGAGCTCAAGATGTACAACAGCACTCTGTCCCGTAGCTTGCATTGCTTTCCCTTTATGCAAGAGGGTGAATCAGATCAGGGTCTCACTGGGCAGAGAACGATACAAGCAATAGGAGAAGAAAGACAGATTTCCCAGAGGTTCCTGCATTTCATCCATTACCTGAGCTCCCTCTCCCTGTAAGTCACCAGTTGTCCTGTGCCGTAGTCACCTGCAGGAAATGTGTTCCAGCTGTACAGTGGGAACCCCAGACAAATGGGGTGCTTCTTCAAGTGTATTTTACATCATAAGATGAAGGAAAAAGGAAAGAAGAAAAAAAAACCCAACCCCCAAAATGCTGATTTATTGTGTTACGTGTGTTTCATACTATATTAATTTCACTTGGATCGTTCTTAATTTACACAGAAAACTAAGGCTTAGTCTCCTGGGTGTAGTTTGCCACAAATTCATTGTTTGTAAATCACATCTGTAATGTCTGCAAGTGAAACAGAGCAGGCTGTGTTTTCTTCTTTCTTATGCCCTGAAACACTGTTGTGTCCCCTTCCAACACTGAGGGAGTTTATTCACTTGAGGTTTCTTTAAGCCATTCTTAGCTGCTGAGACTTTAATCTCTGAGTGTTTCTTGTTGTTTGCATTAACTACTTGAAGAAATCAGGCTAAGGCTGCGCAACCAGTTGTCAGGTTTAAGGAGGCTAAGGATTGTGAAGCACAGATTTGGCATCCGCAGCATCTCCATGCAGTGATTTGTGACCATCTCTGACTAGGCTGATGCGGCCTGGTTGCATGAAGCTGGAGTGGGTGTTGTGCTGGAGTTTGAGATTTCTTACCTGTTTTCCACCTGTGCTAGTCTGGTTTGCTGCTCCTCTCCATCCTGCAAAGCCCCAGCGAACCCATCTCTTCTGTCACTGAACTTCTCAAGTACAAAGAATGTGTATTTTGTCCAAAGTCAGCTTTGGAATTGTTAGCGAAGGTGCACTGAGTTTCCAATTCCTGCCCCCTCAGGTGCTTGTGTACCATGGTCTATCAATCCCATCCCATTGCTTCATCATCGGAGCAGAATAAGCTTTCTGTGTGAGCAGTGAAGGGCACCATTAAGAATAAAGTGCCCAGGAAGGGGATGGATGGAGATACAATGGTAATTAAGCTAGCAAAGGAAAGTTATGTGGAATCAAATCACCTCATGCTTCCATGCCTTTCTGTTCTTTAAAAAAAATACCCTGGATGCCGGTTTACCCTAATTGGCTCTTCATTCTGGCAAGCCAAGGAGAGATCAGCTTCTTTTTCACTGCCTTTGTGTCCCTGCTTCCCATCCTAACCCAGTGTAGTGTTCTGTGAAATTGTTTTCTCTGCAGAGATGGAGTTGCCTCGTCTCTTGTAATTCCACTGGAGTAATCCTTGGCTCTGTGCTAGAAAAGCGCTGAGCGTAGTCACTGAAGGGAACGCTGGGGATACACAGGCATCTGCACACACACACCTTAGTGCTGGGGGAATTCAGGCAACTCAGAAAACACAGTAGATTCGCAAGTATCTCTTTCTTTCCTTTAGTGCTTGCTCTGTGGTGAAGCAGAAACGGCTCAGGGAGCAGCCAGTCAACAGGTCGTGCCAAGTGAGCAGAAATAGTGGGGCACTGAAGGCACAAGCAGGGGAAACAAATGCTTTGTACAGCACCTCACCACATAAGGGTCAGGATGATTTGTGGGCAGTGCACGTAGAGACCTGGCACTGCTGAACATCAGAGCTGAACACAGGGCCAGAGCATCAGCATCGTAGCTCTTGTGACCTTTCCACAATTAGTACAAGAGGCTCTGTCCCAGACGGCTTAAATGATGAAAAAATAACCTAAGACCTACCTGTCTGAGTAATTCTGTGTTACAAGAATGAAAGAGCTAGTTCTAATTACTTAACTAAACACAGGGTCCTTATCAATGTCCTGTGACAAAACGATGCCCTCATTTTCACACAGGAGTAAAGCACATTTCCTTTACTAGATCATACAAGTCCCAACTCACCATCTGAAGCCTTAACCATGTAGTACTGAACCAAAAGGAGGTATAGCTGTGTGATTTAATGTCAGAAGGCAACGCTGTGGTAGTCCTCCTTCATACAACCAAGTCATTCTTTTCCCTTGCTAGATAAATGATGGCAATAATACCAAGCTTAATAATTCCCAGTTACACTGGAGAGCATCTCTTTCTGAGAGCAGGCCAATAGTGATTTTCAGATATTATCGACATAGCCTCCAGTTGCAGCCGTATCACACCAGAGTCCTGGCAGATGGCTCATTGCTCCCTGTGGAGAGAATAGGACTTCTTTCAGAGCTTATTGTCGCTGTATCAGTATTGTGCCTCAGGTTATCAGCCAGCATCCAAATGACAGTGCTGAGGAAGATGCTTATCCTGTGGTCCAATTATCCAGTAATTTTCTGTTATTATTCTCTTGTATTTGCTTCTGAATCCTGGCCATTTCTGGGAAGAAGATTGGAGCTAGATAGGCAAGCTCCGGTCAGTACACCAGCACCCACCTTCATAACCTGGTTGTGACCTGTGACGCATGGAACTCTAATGAAGTCTGATAGGTAGTTGAAAATTTTCCGTAGTTTATCAGTCAGAGTAAATTTCAATCTGAAATCAATGTTTAGACACGTCTGACGTGGTTCAAGACAGAAAGATGTAGAGCAGGAACCCAGGACTAGGGAGGCAGCAACTCCTGCGTAATTATGGGGTCCATCACTTCACATTTTTATGTGATGGGCATCCTAAGAGATGAGAGGTTGTCATTTCCATTACAGATGTGCTAATTTATCATGCTGACAGACAACAGAATCCCAACTCATACAGCCATTGTAACTAATTAAACAAACCAATCAACAGACATGGAGATGAGGAATTTTAATGTCAAGAATTAAACATACAGAGTGACCTTGTGTTGGCAGTCAGTGTGATTTTGTTATACCAGAGACTGAGTAGGAAATTACCTTAAAAAGCCTGACAAAGCATTAGTGGCAGTTTTGCAAGAGTTCCAGAGTGAGTTTCTTCAGGGAGGATCTCAAAGCATTCTGTCAGGCGTCTAGATTCACTTCATGAAAATGAGAGTGTGTGAAAACACACATAATGTGGATAAACACATACTAACCTGGATACCAGTGGCCTTGAGCCGTGCTAGCTCTCTGCTGAGGTCAGTTTGGTTCCTGGTTTAGTTCAGGCATTTAATATTAACTTTCTTTCGTTGTTCATCTGTCTACTCAGTCTTTGTCATGTTCATCAGCAGCGTCATGTGAGGGAGTATAACCCTTGGTTTTTATTTTTGTTTGACTTCTCTGTTTTCCTGCAGCAGCTATGTTGTATCGCCTGCTCAGGAAATGGGATCCAACAGCACAAGGATTTACTTCTCAGCTTTGTTGCTTTAAATGCGGGGAACTGGGCCATCCATTTCCTGTCTCTCATTCTTGAAGCCATCTGGGTACATCAGCTGTGATGGATCATTTCAATATTATGCCTTCTATCCTGAAAATGGAGCTTCCCCTCCCCTTTTAGATAAAAGCTGCTAATATTTGAGTCCTCATTCTAGTCAACCAGGCCATCAGACATAAGGCTTCGTGACAGCATAGCCTCTGCTTCACTAGCCCAGACAATAAATACTGTGCAGCAAGAAATGAGAAGGGGGATTTACAGTGCATAGCATCGTATGGCTTGTAGGCTAGGTTCAGCCCTGGGTTAGAGCTGTTCAATTCAGAGGAATTATCCCAAGCAGTGAATCTGCTCCAATGGCAGACATGTAAGACTGGGATTTCAGCTCTGTTTTTTTAACTCACTCTTGTCTGAAATCCACAGAAGAAGGTTTAGCACAGGGTGCTGGGAGTTTATACCGAGCTCAGTTAATCCATTGTGGGCAACTCTGGAGAATTTTGAGACTGGGATTCGACTTCAGCTTGGGTGCTGTCAAGCTTCTAAAGCAGTGCAGCTTCCCAGGGGATCCAGGTATCAACAAGGATGAGAACATTGTCAAAGGATTTACAAAGGCAGGGGCTGAGGGAAACTGAGGGAAGGTCCTCAGCCAAGTTTGGTGAGTGGGCAGATTAATTTCTTTGTTGGGAAATTCAAGGTAAGTTACCTTAAAAAAGCTAATCTTCTGCTTGCAAACCTGTTTGAAATTTAAGTGAACTTTAAAACCTCAGTTTGTGATTAGATAGCTCAACAAATTGCTCTTTGAGCACTTGGAGCAGTCAGCCAGCCAACACTTCTAGGAGACGTAAGGACTAGGAATAGAAAACAGTATTGGCAATTCTGTAAGTCATTCCATCCCTCCAGAGAGAATCTCTTTTGGCTGAGGAAATAATGAAACCAGAAGGGTTAAATGTTCAAACTTCCCAATCAGCCAAGGGCTCAGAACAAACAGTGTGATGTATGATCTGCTCTCCCTCTTTCAGTCGAGTTTTCATTCTTTAGAGTCATTCTTAGAATCTTCATGTGCATTTCAAAAGCAGTAAAAGCATGTAAGCTCTGTGGGAGTTTTTTATGCAGGATGAAAGGTGTTCATGCATACACTAGCTGTGCAATGAGCTCCCAGTGGAATCCCAGACTACCTGGGATTTACCCATTAAGTTTCGTTGTGAAGAACCACAGTTTGTATGGAAATCACTCAAATTTACCAGGTTGTTGGTGTTGCATGTTTAGAAGAAAATTAAATCTGAGGATGTTTGCAGTGCCTGGCACAGAGAGTCTTACAATGGCAAACACACACGTGTACACCCCCTGAAGAATGAAACTGAAAATTGTGGTTTCCTGAAATCAAAATCCAAAGGAAATTCATGGAATGGGGATTGAGAAGAAAATGACAGCTATCATATCCAACTCCCTCTGTGGCCTCTGTTCCCACAGCATCTGAGCTCTTCCAAAGCACTAACCACTTGTGACTGGACAACCTTCCAGTCCAGGAAGGTTTAAAATTCATTGTTCCTGTGGAGGGTTAAATGGAAAAGAGGGAGAAAGGTACTGAGAGGCCAAATAAATCATCACCATTTACAAAAAGGTTGGAAATTAAAAGAGAGGGAGGGGAAAGTGGCAGGTGCTAGCAGTAAAACGAGAAATGAAGAAGTGCCATGATAAAAATGATGCAGTGTCCAGGCAGCCCAGTCCCCAGCCTTGAAAACCCCATGAGTGAAACATTGCTCAGTGAAGATGGATGCTACCGGTTAACCTTGTGCACAGCAACATCTTTGCAGGTTAGAAAATTATTACTGTCTCACTTTCCAGCTCTCAAGTGTTTTCTGAATATCTCTGCATATGAATAGGTAGATTGGATTGGCTCAGGCTGAATGGAGTTGGCAGACAGATTCCCTAAATCTAGGAATGTTGTGCAGTATCATTCTTTTTCAACAAGAAAATAACAAGGATAAAATCTCCCCTGAAACAAACAAAGAGACCACACTATTTTGCCATCAGGCTGTTTTCTAGCCTTTGACCAGGCTGAAATAGCTGCACTGCAGCAGAAGTGCCTGGAAAAATTATGAGGACTTCAGCAAAACTGCAAAAGCTATAGGAGCAAGTTGTTGGTGAATGCCTTTTCCCTTCATGTCTGAAAGGATTTGTGCAGCTTCCTTCTTTGTGAATCAGCCCTGAATGTGGTTTCAGCTCTGCACTGCAACTACTCAGTATGGAAACATGCATCTGCCCCTTGTTCACTTCTGCTTGGCAGTTCAGGTCTTTTGACTATCAGAATGGTCAGTTAGGGAAGGTCTTCCATGGGGGCTTTAGCACCCTAAATAAAAGTAAAAGCTTTGTGCATTTTCATGTCACTAGTGTCGCAGAACTGATGCAGCGGGGCTGTTATGGGCCCATGCATTGGGGATGGTGCACAATCACAAAACAAATACAAACTGGAAAATGCTCTACTATGCATTGCATTCACCCTTCTTCTTACAGGCCATTCAGTTGCTTCCAGGAGGCTCAGGGAATATCAGCAAAATCTCCGAATGCCCTGCTACTTTTCACATCCCCAGGCAAAGAAGATGCAGGGGGGATAATGGAGTAGTGTGTTTGTCTAATGGACCTATAACTAGTTACCAATGCAGCTTCATCAGCAAAAGTGGGCAAACATTGTTAAAGTGGTGGAAAAGAGAGTGTCTCAGCTTGCTGTTTATTGGTAACCCTTGCCTGCTCTGGATACTTTCGATCCTGAGGCAAAGATGTGGGCCAGAATGTCCTTAGGCAATCACTTTTAGGCAGAACCACAGCGGCATACTGAGGAATAAGGATTTATAGCTACTCTGAACGCTGAGCCTTCGTTTAGGATAATAAAGTCAACTGGTCAGACCTTGCTGGTCACAGATCTTTACTTTTCACTGAACTGGCTTTAAAAGGGGACCAGTTATTCAGGTCTCAGAAAACTAGATGATTCCTTGCCACAGGAAAAACAAACAGGAAGAAACTGTTCTGCCACCAGTGCCAGGGTGCGAGGGCAACAATTGACAAGAAAAGCCTGTGTAAAGGCAACGAGAAGTGCAAGAAAATTCTCCCTGATCCTTTCAGGATGAGATTCTTTAGCTGAAGAACACGATAATAGATTGCAGAACCATATCAGATCTTTGGGGAAAGAAAGCTAGATAGAGAAGCAGAAACATATGGCAATGAAAAGCCTGCCTTGAAAAATGGGAAAGAGACCTTTTCCGCTTTTAATAACGTGTCAGCCTTTGTATGAACTGGCCCAGAGCCCAAAGAAATGGACTGTTGCTTCCATTTACAAGAAGACCAGGTCTAGGTCTATAAAAACATGCTCCATTATCTCTTACAAATATCTTTCCAATATGTTATCTGACCCTAAATTTATTCATTCATGGATTTGGTCATCTTTCCTAGCAGAAGCTGCTCTCTTACTTTCATCCAGGAATTTTGAAGCGCTCCACGCATACCAGTGATTTTGACTTATTAAATGATACCTAAGAGGAAGCTGAGGCATGGAGAGGATGAGATAAATATATCCAAATTCATGCTGTGAGTCAGAAACAGAGCCAGGAAGAGAGTGGCAATACCGGAGATGATGAAAGGTCAGGACAAAACCCAGGACTCACTAGTTAGATGAACTGTCTCTTTATATCGTGTGACACTCACTAGAGCTGGGCTTTACTGTGTGCATGAAGAAAAGCTGATGCAATGGGTATTCTTACATTGCTTACACTGTTCATGTCTACACTTCTAATTTCCTAGTCTATTCTAAGCCTGCGTCTTTTCCGTCATCAGGAGAAGGTGCACAGCACTCTGTAATAAGTATTTCACTGGTAGCTTTGAAACACTGTGTTAATTTTAACCTCCCAGGATCTGCCATTCAGGTGAGGAAAGGGGGTGCCTCAGATGGTCAATTCACTTCATTTTTCTTGCAGAGGTGCGTATCATGGCTCAGCGTATTACATAAAAGTCACTGCTTGATGCAATTTGTGTAAGTTCATTAAGCACAAGATATGATTAGCGTCAACACTTCTTTAATCAACCAAAGGTGCTGTTACAGACACTTAAAAATCCTGTATGCTTCTAGCTGTTCTTTTCTCCATATTGCTGCTCTGCCCAGGGTTGTAGGAGATCACAGTCTCTACATACCACCAAAGAGCTGTTTTGAGCCATGGTAGCAGCATAGTGGGTTGCAGAGTGGATTTTGCAGAGAAACTACAGAAGAATCTCCTTCTTCCCTGGCAATAATTCGCAAACCTTTGCACTTGAACCATGTGTGCAGGCTGCTATGCACCAGGAAGGAATGAAACCATTAACCAAGGTATAAAGATCTGTATGTGGAAGGTCACATTACTAAAACCCCTGTTTCACCCAGCAAACCACTACAGTGCAGGTCTGCCCAAGTTTACCCAGACGTAATGAAAAGGATTGTTATTACCATCTTCCTTTTGGCTCTCTCTGCCTTCAAGCCAGTTTGTGTTAACAGTCACTGCTTCCATCATCAGCTCCACAGCGGTAGGAACAGACATCATCTTTTCTTGCATCTTACCTTGTAGTAGCTTTGTTACCACTCTTGCTATTTGAATAATGACTGTCTCCTCACCGTTTAATTCCTCTTTTCCTGGGTTTATACTAGCTGAGGCCAACTGCATCTGTCCCTGGCTGCAGTGGCTCCAACGTGTGGCTTTGTATCCTTGCTGCAACAGGAGTTGCTTGGCATCTCTGTGCCCAGTCTGGTAGTATCAGACCACACAGCTAAGCCAAACAAAGAGACACAGACACTGCTTGCAATTCACTTTAGCTACTCACTGCAGTCTGGTGATTCTCTGTTACATCTCCGCTCATTATGAATACAGATAACAGACTATCGTGAGCTGAGTAGCCTTATCCTTAACAGATAAAACTAATCTGTGTGCTTAGATCAGCAGCCTTGTTCTTGCCTAATTTCACCTTGGAAGGCACAGTAATTGCAGCAACACAGAGGGGAAGTATGGAGAAAAGGAATAGAAACCTAGCAAGCATATCCTTCTAATTCCACCCTCTGTGCCTGTGGGCTTGCATTGGTTCCCAGCCACATCTTTTCTGAGAGTTGTGAGTTTATACCCTGCATCATAAGGAAACAGCCTTTACAG
>VZRI01006890.1:0-52374 GCA_013397515.1 Upupa epops
TGATCCTATGATCCTATGAAAGGTAGAGTGCAAGCTGAAGACACAGAAGATGTATCTATGTGTTTGTGAAAATAGTTGCAATCAATACCCTGAGAAGATGGTATGGCTATTTCTAGAATACTCTGATCTTTGGGAACTACTCAGACATGGAAAGTTCCTCTTGAAATAACAAAGGAGAAGCTTTTTTAAAACCACCATGCCAACAAATAGATTTGAGTGACCCATGGGAAAATTGTAGCCTAAATACTGTCTGCTTTTGTTGTCATTTGTTCCATGGGGAAACTCCAGTGAGCTGCTTTCTTGCAGCTGCTGCTGTTGGCTAAAAGGGTTACCAGTGCATATGGTTCTGCATGTAAGACTGACCCCAAAACCGTTTTCTTTTGCTTAAGCTGCTGCCCACAGATTCCTGTAGTTGCCCAGAAAAAGAGGTAAAAGGGAGCTGAAGGTTTGCTCAAGTACCCTGTGCCATCTCAACGCATTGCACGCTTGTGACAGGGGCTTCACAAAACCAGCAATGTTTCAGCATCCTGTCAGAAGCAGAACAGCTGTGGTGATTAGAAATCTCTACAGTGTATTTCTGTGTTCTAGGGCAGGAATTTAAACTTGAGGCATCTTGGTTACTAAAAGAGTTCCAGTCTTTAAAAACACTAGAGATTTTGAGAATCCCTGGAGTGCTTACATGCCTAAGGTCTTCTATCTTGTCTCTCAGACAGAGAAGTGGTTTGAGGCTTGACTTGAAATGTTAATATCACAACGGAGAAAGCTGCTATATCATTCAGCTCGACTCCAGAGGGAAAAGACCAATCACTTTAGAGTTAAGAGGCATGAGTGAGAAAGTGCATATGGGCCAAGAATGATTGACGTAAAGAGAGATTTTTTTTGCTCTGTTGGATGATACCTGAGAAGCCCCTTGTTCTTAGAATAAATAAGGGTCAGTGAAGAACAGTTCTCAAGGCTGCTGCCGCAGCCACATAATCTGTGGGTATGATAACGAATTTCTGCACTCTGGAGAATGGGTTGCTGTATTAAAACTGTTTAAACAATGAATTAGTTTATGTAACAGTGGCTTCCTTTTAGCTAGCAGCAGTGTGGAATGTCTTTTATGAGGCTCACTGGAAAATGTCAGCTAAACATTTAGTAGTTTTATAAAAAATAAGAGCAGCAGTCCCCTAATCGCTACAAGCAGCCACCACATGATTTAGGCAATAGAGTCTGTCATTCCAGATCCTAATCTGATAGTGCAGTGGGAATCCTGCACCAGTACAGCCATGCATCCACAGTATGGTCTGGAGAGTCTGGGTTTATTATTGGGTTTTATTCAATAAAACATGTCAGAATGGATTTTTTTTCAAGAGATGATATATAACTGCTAGGTCTGGGTTTTGTAGCTATGAAATACAGCTGTTTGAAAGTATCTTGAAAAGTCAATGCAGTTAAGATTTTGCTTGGCCAGTTTATGGCACCTCCAAAAATAAATGTGTTTTCAACAGAATGACATCTCTCATAAAAGATGAATCTGTCTTTCTTGAAATTCAGTTTTTGAAATGAAAGCTGACAATTGCTTGGACTGTCAAAAGTATATTTGCTGCTGCCTTAGTGTGACGATGGTTGCGGTTCGACTATTCGTTTTTAGGTTGCAAGAAGCAAAAGGTCACAGTGAGGACAGTATTTCTTTCTGGTATCAGAGCTTGTATTAGCTCTCATTAGGAAAAGCTCTTTGTATTCACATCTTGGCTTTGGCAATACCCACTCCAGGCTGTGTAATGAATCTGTGCGGGGGCTGCAGGTGGAGGAAGTGCTTGTGGAGGGAAAAGGAAATATAATAGTGTTGAAGCACAGAAGAGTCACCCAGTGAATGACTATTATTTGTCTGAATTAAATTTCTCTATGGGGTAATTTGATATCTGATTGGTGTTTTGAGATTTAGTCATACTGCCAACCATATTGTTGTTGGCAATATGGCTGTTATTCAGACATCAGACTTTGACCCAGCTTTGTTTTGTTCTTTGTTTGGGTGACTGGGATGTCTATTAAATGAGTGCTTACTACATTCTACATTTCCCCATTCCTTTCTTCCAAGATTTTCTCTATTTCTTTTTCTGGTTGTTCTGTTGGGGTTTTTTTTCAAATAGTCATACTTAGAGGTGTTAGTGATTACATCAGACACTTCAGCTACTGTGCTTGAGTGTTTTTTGAAGAATCTATGTTTGTAAAGCCTTCCTCTTCCAGCTTGTTTTACAGTAATTTGCTTCTCAAAAGTTTGAAACTCTGAGACAACTTGTTTGTAAGAACAAGACAGTATCAAAGTTAAAAGTGTCGACTCTCTGCTTGTTTCTCAAGCTCTTCTGTGTCAGTTTTGGAAGAATCCCCTATACTTCCTATAAAGAATAAGTTTTGGGAAGGTTTTATTGTTAAGCTCTACAAAAGCTTACAGAATACTCCATTCAATGTTGATCATAAGTTGGCATCTATGTTGGCATTTAAGAGTTTATTATCCAAATCATCTTCTTGTAAAGGACAGACAAAAACATGAAGATGGGTTTTTTCACATCTGTTTTGGCATATGTGAAAGTATGAATTAAGGGATTCATTTAATACTCATGAAGTTTGCTTCTTCACTGCCGACACATAAGTATCAAAATGCATAGGTTCTCTCTCATGCCTGGATTTCTGATCCTGCTGCGAAATAATTGTACTGTTTCTCTGTTGGAGACAAACATCCCATGAGATGTAAGAAAGGATTTGTGGGTTTTCTTAGCATTCCTTTACAGCATATCCTGTAAATATCTTCAACAGAAGAGGTGGACAGCTATTTTAGCAGCTATTGATGGGAGTACTTAATAGCTTCAAGTAACCACTATTGCCTTGCCATTATTTGTAATAATATTTTGTAGTGTTTTGAGATATATTGAGCTATTCAGTAAGAATCTTACTGAGTGAGCATGCAAAAATATCTCTTGGATTAACATTGTTGATTCTCAATAGGGGAGAAACACAGCACCTCAAGTTACAGAAAGTATCTGAGGTGCTGTGACAATGTCATGATAAGGTTTAGGTTGGATAGGAAGCCCATTCTCTCAGAAAAAGGTGATCAGACACTGGAATGGATTGCCCAGGGCAGTGGTGGAGTCCCCATCCCTGGAGGCATTGAAGGAATGTCTTGATGCTGCCCTTAGTGCTGTAGTCTGGCTGATGTGGTGATGTTAGGTCATAGGCCGGACTTGATGATCTCAGAGGTCTTTTCCAGCCTCGGTAATAACAATATTAACATTGCTTCTAAACTTCAGTTTTGCTCCATTTTCAAAGAGCAGCCATATCTAGGAGGAGAAGCCATAATTCCATGCCCAAAGCTTTTGTTAAACTTCTTTCTTTTTTATTGAGTTTTGGCATGTTAGTGCTTTTTACATATTTGTACAAAACCTGCTGTTTTCCTCTACAGTTTATTTTTCCTTTTCAAATGCTGAGGGTTGGAAGCAATTTGTGCCAGTTGGAAATCAATCATACTCAGAATGTGGAGTTAGATCTATAGTTTTGCAACTAGAATGTGGACAGGCTAAGAATAGTAGTATCAAGACCTATAGCTTCTGTGGAACAGCATTTGTTTGTTGAGCAGTGAGTTACAGTGATATATTTCATATGCTCTTTGCCCAGTGTTTGAAGCATGGAACTAGGCACTGCCTGGAAGTGGATTTTCTTTTTTGAGATGACAGACAATTTACAGTAATTAATGTGCTAAGGACAGCACATTAATTCCTTAATCTTAGAGTAAGAGCTAGAAATGGATTAGTTAGAGATAAATATATCTTAAAGCATTTTATCCTGAGAAAAAGCCCTTTAAAAATATTGCATTCTTGTGGCCAACACAGTGATAAAAGTAATTTTCCTTTGCTAAAGGAATTATCCATGCTAGACCGAATGGAAAGAATAAATGTTGGCTTAAAGATGATGAATACAATTTTGACTCTAGGTGGTGAAAATATTTTTGTGGGCTGATCTAAATGTGCTTTGGGCTGCCGAAGAAGGGTGTCTACACGTTCTGTCTAGGGTGATGAACTTACTGCATATATCAACCAAAGATCAGCAAAATGGAGAACATGTTTGGAAAGTGTTGCTGCTGTTAGCCCTTCTGCTAGGGAGTGTTTATGATGATATATTATGCTGGACCAGGAAGCCTCACAAGTGTGCAGTGAAATACATTCTCAGTTAAATGAATTACCTGGGACCATACACACTGTGGTTATTTACACATTTCCAAACTTTGAAAAAAAATGTTTTTTCTTTGTTAAACGAACCATCACTGAACTAATAATTTAGATTAATTTCCAGAACCTCTGTTTCATTTTGAATTAATTTACTCTGAAAGAAAACCTAAACTGACTGAAATTGAGGTACTTTGATAGATGCATTTGACTTATCTGCAGCCTGTGTTGTCTAATCTGAATGACAAACCAATGGTGTTCTTTACATCTTATGGCCTTTATTGAGACAACCACTAAGGCTGTTGAAAAGTGGTTTGACTGTTCCACTGGAGTGGATGTTGTCCCTTAGAGACTAACCTGGAATATTATTTCTGATGATTCAAGTGAGCAGTTTCATTTGGATTGCTGGGTGAAAGACTAAAGCAGATCCCCCCCAAACATTCAGCAGTTTTTGGTGCTTTAAAAAGAGGCCATGATTTTACTAATTGAAAAGAGATTAGTTCCTCAAAAGTACTGTGCAGCCAACCTGTTTTGTCCTACTACTAAACATAATATTTACTTTATCACCACATCGCTTATAACTTGTTGTGCACAGACCAGAAGATAGTAAAGCTTAGTGTTTTGGGTTGACTTTTCTGCCTGATTTAAGACTGTTCCAGAGCTCTGAGGAGAACCCAAACATCTTTCACAACTTTCATTACAAAGGTGAAAAATTTGATGGGAGTGGAAGTTAAAGGCTGCTGCAAGGAGAGAATTGGACAGCTAATTTCTTTGTGAGTTAGGCTTGGAACAAAATTGATGGTATAGTGAATGTGAGTCAGATTCATGACATTCATGACTTATGGATGTCATGAATCCTAGATATCTCTCTTATTTTTTGTTTTCAGATTGTATCTGCACAAATTGAGAACACTTAGGAAAATCAGCAAAGTATGTGGTGCAACACAGGATCTTGCTGGATATTTTAATGTCATTTTCTTGTTAATCATAGGAAGCTTGTTTGTGTCCCACCAGACATGTGCTAAGTCTTTGGGGGGGTCTGAGTGTTTGGAATAATCTCCGGTCAGATCCATTTGCAAGGTTTTTGTGCTAGTCCTTACCAAGCGTCATAGCCCCTGTACACTGCCTGTTTGCAGAAAGAGTGAAGGACTCTGGACAGCCTTTTGTTACATAAAAGCTGAGTGGCTTCTGTCCTGCACGTGCAGTGCTACGTTTGCTTCTGCCTGGTGAATATAGAGAAGTGGATGAATGATCCAAAAGAGTAGCTCTTCACCACTTGCATTGTGGATGATGGTGGTGTAGGTTTTGCAGCAAGCACTTGTAAAACACTGTTCTACCTAGGCGAGACCTTTATCTTGTGTGTGCAGGTGTATTCCATGATTTTACTTGCTGTTCTGGGCTTTTTCTTGGTTAGATTTGGCCAGCCTTTTGGAATAGCATATACCAGCGTTTTATGTCTTAGAAGCAAACAGATTGTGTTTTTTTGTCTCCCTAATTCAATTTTAACAGAACACTCAGGAAGGAGTGTTGCATTCTTCTCATTGTTACTGGGGTGCAAGGAGCAGAAGTACTACTAGTCTGATGATGTTTACACAAAAAGTTATGAAGTTGTTGTTCTTAGTTGCACGGAGTAATAGTTTCACAGAAATCAGCTGGACCCTTATTGAAGTAGAATGCCACTCAGCATGGGGAAAGCTGGCAGGAGTAGGCATTGTGCAGCTCAAAGCTTTAGCTAGGTCTTGTCATAACCAGACTGTTTGCTCCACAGCCTAAGTAGGAGGCATCTGTGCTGTGGCAGAACACAGGAGCATCCATGATTGAAAAATGATGGCATGTGGTGATGTGTACGCTGACAAGCTCTGAGGACACATTTGACATGGTGTGCCTGTTCTGAGAAGCAGCAATGAAGCAGTTAAGACAGATGGGAATCATGCGGCTAAAAATCCTGCAGGTACTTTGAAAATTCATCCAAGTTAACTTACTATTTTTATTGCTGTCCCTTGAGATTTGTGCCGTGTATGCTGCTGATAGAGATATGTCCTTTTCTGCCATCCAAATGCCAGGCAAAGAGGAATGAAAAGCACGTGGAGGCAGAGTGCTTTTGTTCATGAACTGAAAAATTTATGGCTATTTGTTAAAATGCAGAAGAACTTTGTCTGTTGCTGAGAAACAAAGATAAGAAGTAAAACCTGTCACTGGCAGAGTATTTTGGGGTCAGCTTCAGTCAAGGCACATCATTCCCTTGATGCCTGTGTGGTGAGTATGTTCTTACCTAAACAACTGGCCTGAGTTTCTCCTTTTTAACAAGAATTGAACTCAAAGGAGCTTGGCATTCCTTTGGCCACTGCAATGGCGGAGAGTTCATGGACTCTCTCTGCTGAGTGATAAGAAATGAGTCCAGTTTCACTGTGACAGAGCATGTGGGATTGTGATTTGCTAAGCAAGTGCTGTATATTTTTGAGTTATTTAATGGGGAATGCTTATGCAGAAATGGAGTCTTACTTCGCTGCAGGAAAGACTTTGCTCTGCTTGAAACAGATTATCACCTTTGAAAAACATAGACTTTTATTTTTAATTCAAACAAATGTAAAATCTTCAGACTTTGTGTTAAACTAAAGCATTAATTGTTTGAATACTGTCTTTGGAAGGTTTTTAAAGATTCTGGCCATTCCCTTTGTATCTAAGACTGTGAGTTCAGGTGATGCTCCATGCTGGCAGACTTTGCCCTACATCAGATTCTGCCTCATGCCAGCCATCATAGAATCATAGACTGTATTGAGCTGGAAGGACCTCCAAAGACCATCTATTCCAACAGCCCTCAGAGAAGCAGGGACATCTCTAATTAGAATGGACTGCTCAGAATCCCATCAAACCTGACTTTGAATGTCTGCTTGGATGGAACTTCTACCATCCCTCTAGGCAATCTGTTTCAGTGATCCACCACCCTCATATTAAATAACCTTTTGCTAATATCCAGCTTCAGACTACCCTTTTATGTATAACGTACCCATATACACAGAACAGGGATTTGTGCAAGTTCTACTGGAAGAGTTACAGTCAACGTCATAACTTGTAAGCTACTAATTTCCACACATGATGGTCCCAGAGCTTGTCTGTCAGTTACCCATAGCTTCCCGAGAACCCAATGTGTATGTGAGGGGTTTACTGCATTTCTTTCTTGGTGTTTTTTTATGTGTGCATATTGAATATACTGGGCTAAATTAGCCCAGTTAGATCAGAACTGTTCCCATAGTATTGCTGATGTTGTAATTCTAAGATTAATGAGTTACTACTGGATGCTTTTGCATCTGTGTAGTGCCTTTTATAATCAAGTACATGTAGTGCTCTTGTAGCTGTAGTTGTCTGAAATGAAGAGTGGCTTGTAAAGGGAAATTTGACTTTTTGGAGCTGGAAAAATAAGAGAAGTTTTCAGATACTTATGTTAGATACTTTTTAGCTTCTGTTTCAGCAAGGAAGTCCTGACAAGAAGCAGGATAAATTGTGGGCTATGCTGAAAAGTTAAATACATGATACCTTGCTTTCTTTTAATGAAAGGTTAACATGGTACCTTCATTTGTTGTTCCAGAAGAGTCTTCAGATCTGTCTTCTCTGCTCCAGTTACTCAGGATGCAGGACGTGCCCAGTTATTATGCGATGGTCTAACAACAACAAAACCTTTATCTGCACCTCCATATGGTGTGTCACTGAGTACCTAGACATGCCCTTTTGTCTTTGGCCATTTTGTACAGAAAATACAATTAGACTTGGCTGTCAAACAGATTAAATTTGTCATTCCTGCTGCAGGAGCGGAACTTGTTCCAGACCTATAAATACAAAAAATACTCACACATCAAATTGCAAACAGTGTGATTTTGGCACATGTGGGCTAAGATTCTGCAAAGTCTGGCAATGACTCCTGTCTGGCTGATTGCCTAGTCCTGTGATTGGCACCATCTCCCTGCTCTACCACACTAAAAACCATGGTGATAAAGCAGCAGATGGCTTTGCCACATCTTCCTTAAAAGCAGTTTCCTATAGAAAATGAAACTTAAAATGAAGATTGTTCCAATCGCCTCACTAGGGTAATGTTGCAGAGTGGTCTCCTTTCACCATTCCTTCTTGTGCCTTTACACTATTAATGGTTTGCCTGTTGTAGACACATTCAAGAGGAGGAAAAAACATGACTCATAATGTCTTGTTTTCCTGTTCCTGAGATAATCAGGGAACAGCCTGTATTTCACAGACCTGTTTGTTATTTGTTTGTGAAATCTTCTAGCTTATGCCAGACAGGCTTACTGCTCTCAGGAGAGGAGTTGCCATGAGCCCTGTGCTGAGTGCTCTGAGTTAGGTTATGCAGGTGGTTTGGGAAGCATGAAGTTGTGCAAGTTCCTATTGGTAAGGCCCATCTTTCAAGGATAAGTGCAACGGGTGCCCTTTACAGAAGGAAAAGCTGGAGGTGGGGGAAGCAATTTTGCAGAATAATCATCAACAGTGGCATAACAGACAGCATCTCATTCTTTTTTTCAGGTTAGGTCTGACAAAATGCCTTGCCATGTGAGTGTGACAAGTTTATTTTCAAAAGGGTGCAGCCCTTTGTCACTGCATTCCTCAGGGCAGAAGCTTCTGCAGTAGAGTGCCTGCCGATGAGATGTGTGGTATTGCCCATATTTCTTTTGACACAATATATTTCATACTGTGAGTCTAACAAGTAGGTGGAATTACCTGATCTTCGCTTATATCATGGCTATATGTCATCTCACTTGATTACCACTTTTGGGGATGAAATCTATTCAGTGAAGTTGTTCTTTAGGATAGCACACATCAGCATAAGATTAAATGCTCTTTTCTTATCCTGTTTTGTACGAACACTGTGTGGCAGTTATCACTTACCTGAGTTTGTTGGTTTCTGTCTTCTGCTTCTATCTGTCTGCCTCTATCTGTTCTGCTATTGCGGATTATTTGGTAACAGTGCTGGCTGGTCCCTGCACTTTTCTAACTGTGTGTTGTTCATTTATTTAATTACATGGAGCCCTGACTCTAGCTGAAAGAATGGCAGTAGCTGGTAAGCAACTCATGTCACATAAGTAGGTATTTGCTCTATATCTATCAAGAGCAATTGGCACTGCTCCTTGTCTTGCACTGTGGCTGGAGAGCCAGTCAACCTGCATTCTCCGTCATTGTAGGAAGGGAGTGTACTAGAGGCCACTACTTGATACCATATTAATGGCAGCCTGCTGGTGGTCACAACATTGTTTTTGCATCTTCATGTGTGAAAAGGATCTTTCAGGAGATGGAGAATGTTAGTCCTTTGTACAGTGTTAGGAGAGCTTGTTCATAGTACTGCTGGCCCCTATCCCAGGTTTATCTTATTTCCATCGCTTGAGTGGTCAGTCATACATAATTTTAGCTCTAGAGAACTATCTGGGAGTTTTTGTTATTGAAGAATTGCTTTATAGAGGCTTTCCCAAGCACCAGCTTTGCTGCATGTGTTTGAGTAGTAGGTGAGTGCCTAGACTGCAGGAAACACCTGGGGTCAAAGCAGGGATGCTGGCAGTGGACTGAATGGACATGAAGTTGCTATTGCTTTCCTGGTATTAAGGAAGAAGTTTCCTGGAAAGACAGTAGGAGGTGAACCATGACTTCTGTATCTAGGTGGAAATACAGCTTCATTTATCAGATGTTTTTTTCTCAAACTGTATTCAATGGTAAGAATGGGGTGGTGGGAAAAAACTCACTTTAAAGAACTGCTTGTATCCCAATTCCCTTTTCTTGCACTGTTGTCATGACTCAGTGTTCATGCTCATGACAGTGCAGTCTTGATTTGTAATCATCATCTTCATTTTCAAGGCTTTTATCCCGTATGAGATGCGTCTCTTTGACAGGAGGTCATTCAGCAGTTTACTCCTAGATAAATCTAGGGAGGCATCTAGGTTTAGTTTAAGTGCAAAACATCTCAGATTGCTAACAGTAAAGCAATAGTAGGAGGTACTAAGGTGGTGGTACATGCAGGTATAGCTAATTTACAGGAGTCATCTTGTTCCTTTTCAGCAGATAGCAGAGCGAACTGAAACCGAAAGGCAGCTCCTGACAATTATTTGAAATTTTTGCTACTGTACAGAAAAAAATTCAGCAAAACTAAGGGAGTGAGAGAACAGTTTGACAGCAAATTCAGTTAGTGGTAAACATAAGTGTAGGACTGTAATCATCTATCAAGGGTGCTGAGTCTGCTACTATGAATCTTAAGCAGTAGCATAGTAAACAAAACACAATGTTCCCAGAAGTATTCAGCTGATAAGCCAGTAAGGGTGCATTCTGTTTTGCCTGGAAGACTGTTTTCTGTGTGGTGCTAGGTTTTGTCTCCTGCTTTGGGTGTGCATTGTTTTTCAGTTTGGGTTCATTTCTCTATTTTAATCTGTAGTACTTTTTGGTGTTTTTTTTAAGTTTTTCAGCTGTAACTTGTGTCTTTTGACTTGCAGGGAAACTGAGCTGATGGCTTATCTGCCATCAGGAAGACACTGCCAACAATTGTTCCTCTGTATTTTTTTGCTGCTGGAAAGTTTTGTAAAAACTAGTAGTCTATAGCACCATCTCAAGATTCAGACATTCAATAATTACAGACAATTATAACTGTAAGTGCAACACTCTCTGCTAATGGACACTCTAAGAGATGTGTACTTTGCACATGCACACTACTCGTTTGGGAAGACTGCATGACTTTGACATGCCTTCCTCTAACAGAAAAGCAGCTAATAAAATAGAATATTCTTCTACAGAAGAGACATGATTGCCACCCACCTATCTTTTGTGAGAAGAGGAGATTGAATAGTGTTTGACAGAGAAACGTCTCTAGGCTCAGGTAAGAAATACTTTGACACAAGAGTGCTGGTAGTAAAGTACAGTCAAACCACTGGATTTTTATTGCTGAACAATTAAGATGGGAAGTGTGTGACTAAAATTGAATGTCCTTGCAATAGAGCAAGAAAGCAACTCTGGTGACAAAATCTGAAGTGTTGCTCTTGTAATCTTTCTGCTATAGTCAACTTTGGTCTCACATGGTGGCTTTTAAGGCAGAGGCAGAAACTTTATATGCATGTGCATTTGCATTTGTGCATACATTCATTTAAAAACCACAAAAGTAAACTTTGTAGTATTTTGTGTTGACAGGCATTTTTTCTCGTGTTTGAAATGGACTGAAAAGACAGTTGACTGGTGAATGAATTGCATATGGATATCCTTCCCGCAAAAGTTATATCAGAAGGAAACCAAATGCACAATTTTCCTGTGTAATTCTTAACCCACAGACTCTTTGTAGTTGCCTTCCTAGGGGAACCTGTAGGTATAATTGTATACTCTTCATTTCCAAACCTTTTTCTAGCCTGTGATTCAAAAACCTAAAAATGCCTTTTGGTCACAGTAACCATCTGGGAAATGAAACAGGGACATTTTTAAATGACCCAGATGATTTTGGTGTTTGAATTTGTTTTTGAAGACACTATGTAGTACTTGGAAAATTCTCCTTGACCTACTTGCCAGCTTTTCATTTAGCCTTCAGTCTGCTCAGATCTGTGGCTTTTCTCCCAATTTGCTTCAATCCCATTCTAAGTCTCTTAAAGCATCTTGGTCTTCAGTTGATTTCCACAGGAATTTTAAACCCCTTGGCTTCTCTGTGCCATTTCCTTCATAAAACATTTTAGTTCTTGAATTCCTCTCCTTGTCCTGACCAGGTATCTCTGGATGCCTTGCTTATTACTCCAACAAATCCTTTGCTGCCTTGTGATGTTTAATCTGTACTGTAAAGATACTTTACCATTTCTCCAGCTTTCTCTGCTGGGTTTTCTCTGACTACTAAAAATTGTGCCTGATCTTGTCTTTCTTTGAG
Organism: Upupa epops; assembly: GCA_013397515.1. Lineage (NCBI taxonomy): Eukaryota > Metazoa > Chordata > Aves > Bucerotiformes > Upupidae > Upupa > Upupa epops. The sequence goes on from VZRI01006890.1 coordinate 12,079, forward strand.
TCAGTGGACCGTTAAATCTGCAGCTTTCTTAATGCTAGGCACTTTTCAGATCTCTGCTAGTCTGAAAAGAGCATTTGACTCAAGTAAGACTGCCATGCCTTGCTGTGATCCTGGTAGTTTTTAGCAAAAATGATGCAGAGATCAAGACTGGGTTAGTTTAAGACAATTATGGCAGGGGGACCTAGCTCATCTCTCAGTTAGTTGCAAGTAGTGATTCAATACATATTATTAATAATGGTACTTTATCACACAAAATCAAATATATTTTCTTTTGCAACACATGATATAAGAAACTGTGTGCTTGTGAAGTTTATCACCATATTTAATTGATAAGCATGGTGGGAATACTCATCATAAAACAGCAGGCTGTAGCCCCTGAGGTCCCTGTAAATTACATTAATGAATTATGTGACATATGAATTATGTTATCTTTTACCATTTGTTATACATGCTATACTCTAGTTATGTTTGGACTTGAAAAACAAACGCACAAAACCCCACATCAAAGCAACAGAACCTCTGTACATATAGAAATAGGGTTTTCCTCTGCACTGCACAAAATCTTGTTTGCTTTTGCTTCTTTCGAAATCAGTTGGAACATTCCTATAGACTGTGAGAGGGGCAGAGAGTTTTCTGGCACAGAGTGCATTTGAAAATTTCATTACTCGTGTCTTGTTTGCATGTTGAGGGAAAATTGTAGCAACACTGAAGCTGAAGATATGGTTGTGTCATCATCTGATGTAGAAGGAGCTTTTGTTTAAGTGGATGGAAGATAAAATATGTCTTTATGATACTGGGTTTACTGCATATCATAAGGTTATTAATTAAATGGCCAAGGCTTATTAATGATGTGTGCACAGAGAATTATAGCTTTATCAAGCTGTTCTATTCGGGATCTGAATTGCAATGCATCCTCACTTTGAGATGGGTATTGGCAGCTTAAGCTTGGTAACGATAGAAAACTTGAAAGTTTTATTATTTCCATAGGCCTAATTGTTTTCAATGGGTTATTTTGCTAAGGCTGAACAGCTGAAGCAAGGACAGATTGTATGAAGTTAGGAGAGCTTTTGTGAAAGCTAAGGAGTAGGAAGCTTTGTTGCATGGCTAATTTGAGCACTGACCTTGCATTTGATATCAAAATATCAGGACTAGAACTCCAGGAGAAGTCCAGCTGTGATAAAACCAGCTACAAGTTCTCAGTTTATGGCACGTACAAGCAGTAGAGTTACGTACCTTCAAATTCACTTGAGACTTCTAAAATACGGACTCTCTGTCCTTCTGACTGTGACAAAACTCCCTCTTCATCCCAGGAGGTTTGGGCAATTATTCTCAGGTATAAGGTTGCCTTTGATTGAAACTGTCCTTTGGCACATTTGCGCCCCGCCACCTGCCCCTCCCCTGGGGATATACCAAAGTACTGAACTGCAGAGACTGGCATGTGTTCACAGATAACCCAGTGCATGATGCTCTTCCATCCCACCTAGTTCACCCATAAAGATGTCAACAGAGGAGGAGTTGTCTGCTGTAGTGTGTTGCCTACAGCTATTCCTAAAGAGTCAAAGGGGAGATGCTCCAATCTAAGTCCTGTGCCTAGGACAAGACAATGGTGGTGAGGATATACGCTAGCTCCCAGGGGAAGGCAAAGCCCTTGCACTTAATAAAGGATTCAAGACCCCTAACAGTTGAAATAAGCACCTGCACTATAAACAAACAAACAAACCCACAAATTAAAAATACTCCAATGTATTTTATCTTCTGTGGTACCAATCCAGTCCCCAGCCCTTTGTGGTGCTCTCTGGCCCAGCTGTGCTAAAAAATCTTCAGCATTTATAAACTCAGGGCATCTGGTACCTTTCTACTTTCTTAGCCTCCCAAAAAATCACTTGGCATGGGCAGTGGGGAAGGGAAGTAACGTTCTTGCTTTAGACTAGGTAACTGCCAACCTAAGTCAGAATTCAGCTTGTTAAGTAATTATACATGAGAGATGGACAGATAATTTCACTAAGAGAAGTGAAAGAATGAATACTACTCACATTTATTTGATAAATGCCTCTACAGAATACTATTAGGTACGTGCAATTCCCTTTGCTTAGTATAAATACAACTCTGCTGAAGTCTGTAACGGAGCTGTAGCCATGGCATTTAATTGCCAGCTGCCTTTAAACCTTGAGCAGGTCAGCAGAGACACAATGCTATCAGGGATAATTTGTCATTTATGTATTTCCATGGAGTGATATATAATGTCTTGCTGAGAAGGGTCCTTGTGGGTGTCAAATACTGCTGCTGCCTGTAATGGAAACAAAGAGGAAAAAATAAAAGGCTGGCAAATAGATGTTTTTGTAAATGTAACTTTTAGTTTGCAAGTAACCTTGAGGCTAAAAGATAATTCCACCTCTGCTGGGGTGCAGTAATGAGGTAGCAGGTGAACAATTCAACCTCTGTGTTATTTATTGATTGAAAACAACTCTCAGCATGTGTGCTGCTTCTGAAATTTATTGAAGCCAATTGAACATACAGTGTGTGATATACACAGACTTGCTCTCTTCTTCCCTTTCCTCATTTCAATTTTTAAGTGCTTCCTAGAGACAGATATAGCACAAGTCATCATGTCTGGCGTGTGATGTGCATTTAGCGCTAGAGCCAAAACCTATTGAAGCCACTGGTTGTCTTTCAATTGACTTCAGCTGGCTTTGACTTAAGCCTTCTAGACAAAAATAAAAAAAGGAAAAAAGAATCATGTATATGGTAAAGAGCTGATACAAACGCAAACCTGGCTTAAAATCTCAGAGTAAGAGGAGGTAAGGTAGGTGGAGAGAGGTCAAAAAAGAGGAATAAAAATGTAAGTAGTTTTGGTACCATGTAACACAGTATACATAGCCTTACGGAGGTTCACAAATCCCAACCTTCACCTAAATAAACCAAGACAGTTGTGGACAGAGATGTGGATTTCTTTCCCACCCCTGCACTTTCCCAGGGAGGGGGTAGAGTCCCCATTCCTGGATGTGTTGAAGAGAAGGGTAGATATTGCTTTGAGGGACAGGGTTTAGTGGTGTTAGGGCTAGGAAAAGGTTGGACAAAATGATCCTGAAGACCTCTTCCAGCTGAAACTATTCTATGATTCTATGATCTCCTGCCTCATTAGGGCTAAGATGGAGGGGAGGGTTTCAGGGATTGTATTTATCCCCACTCTCCTCCTGGGTGGGGTAGATGATTGCTGGAGGTGTGGAGTAAGAAATGTTCAACTTGTGTGGGTAGATCAGAGAGAGCTTCTTTGCCAGTGTGTGTGTCGATTCTGCTGATACCACTGCTGCCACAAAGTCCATGTTGCGTGTAATTGAAATCTCTCACATCTGGACCAATTACTTTGGTCATAGGTAATTTGTTCTATGGAGGAGGGTGCTTTAATGGGATTTAGATAAATAATAATCTTTCCATTATAAGGAACTCCGGCCTGTAGCAAAACAACACTCACTAATTGCAACTTCTAATGGCTTTCTCTTGGGTGATAGGGCTGACTATTTTTAGAGTTTACCTTCCCTTGGTCTGGAATTTTTCTCTGGAGAAAGGGAAGGAATTTGAAAAATTATGGTTTCTTTTCTCCTTTAATTAACAAAAAAACAACCAACCAACCAACCAACCAAAAAGCAGAAAGAAAAANCAAGGGCAGTGTTCATTTCTGCAGAAGAGGGCTGCTGTGGTCCCTGCTGAAATGCCACAAGGAGCTGCCTAGAGGGACTTATTGAGAACAAACACCTGATCCTGGCATGGCTCTGGACGCTTCGACACGGTCTCCCATGATATANCAGAAAGAAAAAGATTCCTGAGAGTTTTGAATGCTGTTCTAAACACTTGCCTCTTTAACTGGGTTTTCTTCAGATTGCACTTGCTTCAAGAGCACCCCCCCCCNAGCCCAGAGAGTGATGGTAAATGACGTCCCATCTAGTAGGCAACTTGTTACTAGTGGTGTCCCCCAAGGGTCAGTGTTAGGTCTGGTCCTGTTTAACATCTTCATTGATGATATTGATGATGGTTGGAATCCATCGTGAGAAAATTTGCAGACGACACCAAGCTCAGAGGCTGTGTTGATCTGTTGGAGGGTAGGAGAGCCCTGCAGAGGGACTTGGACAGACTGGAGAGATGAGCAGACTCTAATAGGATGAGTTTTAACAAGTCTGTGTCGGGTTCTGCATTTTGGTTATAACAACCCCAGGCAGAACTATAGGCTGGGACTACTCAGGTTGAAGGAGACTTGAGGGTACTAGTGGACAGTAAACTTAGCATGAGTCAGCACTGTGCCCAGGCGGCCAAGAGGGCTAATGGCATCCTGGCCTGCATCAAGAATGGTGTGGCCAGAAGGGAGAGGGAGGTTATCGTCCCCCTGTATTCGGCCCAGGTTAGACCGCACCTGGAGTATTGTGTTCAGTTCTAGGCCCCTCAGTTTAGGAAGGATGTCGAGGTGCTGGAATGAGTCCAGAGAAGAGCAACTAGAATGGTAAAGGGGCTGGAAGGTAAGCCCTACGAGGAGAGGCTGATGGAGCTGGGTTTGTTCAGCCTGGGAAAGAGGAGGCTCAGGGGTGACCTTATCACTGTCTAGCTCTCTAAAAGGTGGTTGTAGTCAGGTGGGGGTTTGTCTTTTCTCCCTGGACACTGGAGACAGGACAAGGGATCGTAGTCTTAAGCTCAGTCAGGGGAGGTTTAGACTTGACATTAGGAAAAGGTTTTTCACTGAAAGGGTGATCCAGTTTTGGAACAGGCTGCCCAAGGAAGTGTGACAGTCACTTTAAAGCAAGAAAAAACTATTAATTGCTCCTCACTGCTTTGACAACTCATGAGAAATTACTCTGGATGATTCTTTCTCTTATTCCTAATGGGATTGACACTGTATCATCAACTTATTGTTCAGATAGATTCAAGAAATTTATCTCTTCCTGCATCTCTGTGACGGAGAGCATGTGCTGTGCTGATTTTGTTCTTGGCAGGTTGTGCAGGGCATAAGGCTTTTGCATTGCTTTATTGCTGCTGGCAGAGCAAAGCCTAAAAGACAGATGATTTGTTTGTAGTATTGCCTCCTATTAATTTCACTCTCTCTCATCCAGCCCCATTTTCTTCCCTGTTCCATCACAACACACCAGCTCCAGCATAATTATCTCCCCAAGTACAATAAAATTAAAAGTGCTGAAAAGTGAAGTTTCCTTGGACAAGAAGGTTTCTAGGCAGCATTAATTCTCAAAATCATTTTGTGTATTTTCTCTCAAACGTTCTCGCTTGTGCATCAGTGGGATTGTATTAGGGACAGGAAGAGGTGGTGCCTCTCTGCAATGGCATTATTGTTACTGTTATTACTGAGACTGGAAAAGACCTCTGAGCTCATCAAGCTCAACCTACGACCTAATGTCATCACATCAGCCAGACCATGGCACTAAGTGCCACATTCAGTTTGTACTTAAACACCTTCAGCGATGGGGACCCCACCACTGCCCTGGGCAGTCTGTTCTAATCCATGGTGTTCTGTTTTGTTTCTCCAGAAGGAAATGCCAGGGCATAAAGGACCTCCATTGCTGCCACATGCTATGCTGGTCTGGCTGGGGCTGCGCTTTGGTTTGCCATTCATGACTGTGCTTGGCTTCATGGCTTTTGGTGCTGCATGTTGATGACATTTATGGGTGTTAGAAACACTGAATCTTGAAACCCTGTCAATGCAAAGCTTTATGCTTGATGCTACATGCTGATCCCACATAATTTTGGGCTGCTGCATTTGCTCTTTTATGTTATTTTTCTCATTGTGTCTTGTCATGCCTTGGAAAAGTGAACTGCCACCAGGCCCAGCCACTACTGATTTACCAGGGCTTTGAGAAGGAAGGAGAAATTTATTAATAGTTGACTTCACTTCATTACCTCCCACCATATTCTTTGTTCTTAATAATTTTCAAGGTGTGTTGCGCAATTTGAGTCCTTGGTAGCTTCTCTGTGGTGGTCCTTCAGATAGTCTTCTCAACATTATTTCTGAGGTGTCACTTGCCTGCTATGGTTGCCTTGGTATGAGTGATGAATGCCATAACTCTGGGTAAATGTGAGCCTTTACTGTAAAGCTGTTGTCATGATCTCTTCTGTCTCCATGATTTTTTCCAGCTGCAGTATGTGCTTCTGTGATTTGGGGTGAGCCATGGCCCTGTTGCTGCTTCCAGGCTATGGAACCCAACCGTACTTAGCCTGAAGTCTTGGGGTTGCTCACTGCAGTCCTCCATTACCTGAGTGGAGTTTATAGGCAAGAGGGGACCAAGGTCTCTTTGTGGGTGCAGAGTGTAAGAACAAGAGGTAGTGGTCACGTGCCGTATGCAGCAAGGGAGGTTGTGAATGGACAGGAAGGAATCCTCACCCCTGGCAAGGTGGCTCAGTGGCGACACAAGTTGGTTCAGGAGCCTGGGCAAGCTCTATCCTTGCAGATGGTTTCTGTGCTGAATGACTAGACCTGCTGATGGCAGGGCTGGGACTGGGGATACCTGGCCATGACTTACACTGCTTGTGATCTTGGGATCTTCTGATCCCTTTGGCTACTTCTCATATAGCTCTGCAGTTTCGTCCACTTGCTCCTTGTAAATACTCTCTGAAAGAGTTATCTGTCTGTGTTCCTAGTCATACGTGGCATGGGTGTCTCTACAGTCTTGAAGTTTCCAGAAAACAGAAATGAAGCTGTTGATTCTGGAACTACAGTTGTTTTTGAGTTTCAAAGAACTGTGTGGTATTAGTTTGCCTAAGAATCACTATGGTTCATCTCTATCATGCTGCTAAGGAAGAGGAAACTGTACCAATGGCTGCCTTGGCCTTCAGTTGCTGGATCATTCTCCAAACAGTTTAGATTTTCTAACTATAGATTCCTCAGCTCTTCATCTGTTTGTACTTGGATTGTGCTCTGGGGGAGTCACCCAAGCCTTAGCTGAGGGACTACAAAGCGCAACTCCATGTGAGCTTGGAAAGCTGGGTGCTTTTATGGATGTCTATCGCTTTGTTTTTGAAAGACGTGCACTTCACACAGATGTTCCTTCTCTGGGTGGCTTTAGGGTGCTGTTGAATCTTTGTACTGAAGGGTGTAATTTATTTTATGTGATAATAGGGAAGGTCCTCATATATAAAAAATCCAGCAAAATCACTGTGATATTTTATGTGGAATGAAGAATCACAAGGAGAGCTGGATGTGTCCCTTCCCATGGCAGAGCGATTGGGACTGGATGAACCTGTGGTCCCTTCCAACCCTGACCGATTCTATAACTTCTTCCCAGGGAGGGTGACAGGGAACTGGTTTGTAGAGTCTCCTTCTCTGCAGACATTTGAAATGTGCCTGGACTTGGTCTGGGTGATCCTGCTGTGGCAGGGGTTTTGGAATAGATGATCTTGCAAGGTCCCTTCCAATTCCTAGTGATTCTATGATTCTATGAGGCCTGAGCACCACTAGCGATACTTCAGAACCTATTAATGAAAAGTGAGTTACAAGATTGGGCCATCATCATTTAACAGAACACCAATTTAAATAAACAAACATTCCTATTGGAAACAGCCTATAATTTTACAAATATTAGAGCCTCTACAAAGCTCTCAGTGAAGGGAATAGGTAAATTTGCTTTAAAATTCCACCATCTGGACTCAATCTGGAAAATTGGTCTTTAAAACAGATAACAATAATTAAAAAAGCTGTCTTCTATTTTTCAACTCCAAATGTTGTTCTCAGTGGAATCTAGGTTGGAATATGGCAAATATTTTAATTGAAGTATTGTCCTACACTGTGTGATACCCGTGGTGTGTGCTTGTGATAGGTGGTTTTACGACAAGCAAATTTAGCCACAAAATATTTATTTCGAGTTTTAATAGCCAACAGAGATGTCTGAGATGGGGTAAGAGCATTGTGGAAAATTGCAGTGACTAAACAAAAAAATGTAAATTAAGTGAAAATAGGAAAAAAAAGTGTGATGGGGGGAAAAATGCCCATATCCAAACTGTAGTGCTACAGAGCCATCAGCTGTGTTCCCCTGACCAAAGCTGTGGGTGAAATATATTCCTCTTAACAATAATTAAAATGTCTGCATTAAAATTGATTGCTTGTATTTGTGGATTGTTATTGCTTATAGCACCTAAAAAGGATGCTGATTCACGGTATGGAATATCTAAGCTATGATGTGGAGGGTAAGTGACTGAGTGGCACGACAGAGGTAAATTCTAGCATAGCAAATCATAGAATCATAGAATCATTAGGGATTGGAAGGGACCTAGAAAGATCATCTAGTCCAATCCCCCTGCCACAGCACCATCACCTAGATCAAGCTGCACAGTTTTAATTCAGATACCAATTTGCCAAGCTCTGAATTAAAACTGAGCAGAGACTCTACATTCTTCAATAGATAATCAACAATCAGGACACATCCTGCTGTTTTCTTCCAGGTCTGCTTATTTAATGGCTTTCTTTCAGGGATCACCTCAGTGCATGGCAGAGCCTGTGTAAGTATTAATAAGCATTTTTCTCAGTTTTTGAAGGCTGAAAAATGAAGCTGCAAAGTGCAGAGCAATTAACCCTGGGTCAACAGGTAGTGCAGCAATTGGAAGGGATCTGCTTGCAGTGCTCTGCTGGCACACTGCTGCAAGGAGGAAGGTCTCTCCTCCTCATCCCACATTGGGTGAGCTGGAGCACTTCTGAGGCTTCTCGTTTGCCCTGCTTGGCATTTACATTCATCAGTAAATGTATGAATCATAAAATGCTTATGATTGAATGTCAACCTGTAAATATGACCTTGGGTTTGTTACTAGATTGTCCACTTTAGGGAAGATCAGATCACCCCTCAGGATCTCTGTGCTGTGACACAACACCCTTGTGCCATGTTGTTTGACCTCTGAGGCTTCCTGCCTGCCTCTCTGGTCCCTGTATCTGAAGAGTTGTGAAAAGGTTGCTCACTTTTCTTGGGAGTGGTAAAAATGGTCTAGATGCACTTAGTTCCAAACATTCTAGAGCTGTGCTTGCTTTGCACTGCAGCTTTCTTTGGTGAAATGAATGGGGCCATCTTCCCATCTGTTGTAACCCTGGTGTGTTTCTGTTGAAGCAAGTTGATCTGTATCAGTGAGGGACTGACCTGTCACAGCATGAGTGTGAAGGAGTTAGGAACATCTGCGCATTGATGAGAGAACTAAGCAACGAGCTCTGGGGTTGGTGGTATGGCGAGAGGAAGTAAGTTCTTTTACCGTGCTCACTCAGAATAAAGAATGAATATGAAACAGCTGTGTGAAATTTTTAGAGTTTGTTTTAATCTTTTCTTTTCCTGTGCGGTAGCCCTGAAGCTGCTATCTTCTTGCTTTCCTTTTGTTTTCCTGCCCTGGAATAGTCCTGAGCCTTGCAAAGCTCAGATAAATCCCCACAGTGAATTTTGGTGTAACCTTCTGAGATGTAACGGCTGCTCAGAGCTTTCAGTGAGGTGTTGAAATCCTTGTCAGTACGTTAACCTTTAAGCTCTTAGCTAGATGTTTTTTCATCAGACTTCAGAGGTGAGAGGAAAACAGTTTGGAAATAATGTCATTTGTGTTTTCTGTTGCTTTTACCTCCTGGAAGCTATCAGGAAGTGTTATTAATGAAAAGAAGGAGGAGGTCTGCTATTTGTGTGATGCATCTTTCAAGGTAGCGAAAATTGCTGACTTGGAACCTGGTGTTAGAGAAAATGAAAGCTCTCTGTGAGTTGTATATTATGCTTTTGCAGGTGAGAAACAAGGCAGCTCTTCCAGGCAGAACTTTAACAATATTTTTCCAGTCATGAATTTTTTAAAATCATAAATCATCAGAGTAATTTTATTCCCCAATTATAGCTAAGATTGTATCCCATGTAGAAAACCAATGCCTGATGTACCACAACACAGCATCAAAACTGTCACTTTAGGAGGCTCAAAAGAAAAGAAAAAAAATCTATTGCCAGGAATAGTATTAAAGAACAATTTAAAATTGTATGGGTTTTGGTTTTGTTTTGGTATTTGAATTCCTGTCAGACCCAAAAGCTGATTGTTTCTGGATCTTGGCCTCTCAGTAAATACCTTCTGAAAGAGGGGGTTGAAAAATTATAATTCCTTGCTTTGACTGAATGCAAAAAAATGATGACATAATTTATTAGTTGGATTTTTTTCCATGATCTTACACAGGATGAGATTCCCTTGTTTGCTTTGCAGTCAGAGCACAGATTGTGCCTGAGCCAGCAGGGTGATTGTCAGTAAACCAGGCTAAGCCAGATAACATGTCTGTGCTGGCTAGTTTTCAACCCAGAGAATAAATATGAGGCTAGATTCAGCAATCTCATCTGAGAAGTTCTGGTTTGCTGAGGTGGTTTCTTCCTGACAGCTCTTGAGGGCAGCATTGCACTTTGAATGAGAGGCTTCCCCTTCACTCCTTCATTAATGGATAAAATGAGAAAGTGTGCAAAATACAATAAAAAAGAAGTATCTGTAGGGGGCAAAATGAATGACAGAAGAAAACCCAGGAGGAAAAGCAAAATAAATACTAACCCAGAATACTAGTTGTGATGGAGGGGGGAAGAAAAAAAAAAACAAGGAAAAATAAAAGGAGTGGTGGGGTCTGTTTAGCTTTGTTTTTGCGTTAGGTTTTCCCTGTCAGAGTGCGTAAAATGTAGTTCTACTGCACTGAGAGATTCCAGAGTATGCTATACTGGACAATTAATAACCATATAAAATGGATATCTACCCTTTTCTCCTTCTTCCTTATGATCTCCTGTTATTCCTTGCTTATCCATTTGCATCACCCCTCTTCTCGTTTCTAGACAGTCACTTGGAGCAGTCATTTAAACTGTCTGTAAAAAGATTTGATTGGGCGTAATCTCGTTCAAACCTGAATTATATTGTCAGACAGGAAAAGGAAACTTGAATCCCCAGTGCCAGATGTGGTAGGTAATAGCATGGTGCCTTGCTAGGCTCAGACCTGCATTCCTGCAGTCTGCAGCTGGTTTGTGCAACGAGGATGTGGCTCTTAGTGCCCTGGTCTAGCTGATGTGATGCTAGGTCCTAGGCTGGAATTGATGATCTCAGAGGTCTTTTCCAGCTTCAATAATTCTGTGACTCTGAGATTCTGAGATGCAACCTTTTCCTACAAGTTCTTGGTTATTTGCTTTCTGTCCAGAATATGGTCTAAAATATCTTCTCAAACAGGTAATAAAAGTGTTTGCAATTCAGTCAGCTTCAAATATTGATGCTCAAACTTACTTTTGCTTAAAGTTTGCCTTCTTATTGAAGCTGAGATTCAGCGTGGTTGAGGCATGAAAATGATCAGAGGGCTGGAGCCCATCTCTTATGGAGACAGAGAGGGAGAGTTGGAGCTGTTCAGCTTGAAGAGGAAAAGGATCTGGGAGAACCTTATAGCAACCTTCCAGTCTCTGAAAGGGACTGTCAGAAGGCTCTGGAAGACTGTTCCCAAGGACGGGGACGATAGGATGAGAGGTCATTGTTTGAAGATGGAAAAGGGCGGATTGAAGCTGGATATCAGGAAAATGTTCTTGAATCTGAGGGTGGGGGACCCCTGGAACAGGCTGCCCAGAGAGGTGGTGGAGGCCTCATCCCTGGAGCCATTCAAGGTCAGGCTGGATGGGGTTCTGGGCAATCTGGTCTGGTGAGTGATGGCCCTGCTTGTTGTAGGGGAGTTGGACTAGATGACCTTAAGCATCCTTTTGAGCCCATAATACTATGACACTTAGGCTGGGAACAGCACGTGAGAAAGCAGTAAAATAGAATCTTGGTTGAGACCAAGGTTGGAGTCCATGATCTACTCAGTTCAGCAAGGTGACAGGTGAAAGCTTAAGTTTTGCACTGTGATAGTCTTCCACTTTGCACTAGCTTTTGGTTGTTTATGGGAAAAAATTCCAGAGATTAAGACTTGTTCTGAAATGCTATAAGAAATCTTCTGCAGTTTTCAATGCTTTTTCTGGAGAAGCAAACTCATTCTCATCCTGCTTTAAGCTCTACATGTATGTGTGAAAACTCTCCTAAGCACAAACCTTTATGTTTGAGTAACAACCTTGTAAATGGCATTGATTTTAATTTAAATTAGAAGTTTATTCTTTCTTCATATACTTATACCTTTCAGAAAGGAAAAGGCAGCATAAAGAAATGTTTTACTTTGGCTGAAAGTACTGATAGAGCAGGGTATAAAAGACTGCATGAAGATTAATTGCTTCTGTTGACTGTGTAAGGTGAGATAGATTGACCAAAGAGCCCCATGCAGCCTGACTTGAAGGTCTCCAGGGATGGGGCCTCCACCACTACTCTAGATAGCCCATTCCAATGATCCACCACCCTCAGATTCAAGAACATTTTCCTCTGGTCCAGCCTAAATCTCCCCTTTTCCAGTTTAATACTATTCCCCTTTATCTTATCATTAGGGAATGGGTGCCCTACAATTTCAGATAACACCACCACACATTTTCTTGTAAAAGCTTATTTGTGCAGCTTTACAACCCATGTTTCAAAACTTGAACATGTAACTCTTCATGAAAAATGCTGCACATCTTCTACAATTGTATCTCCCAGCTGAGCACACATAAACTGTTCTTCCCTTTCCTGATGCAGGAACTTAGGATGCTAATCCCTACCATCTCATCAAGTACCAGTAGTGCTGTATGCAGGGTTTTATTGGTTCCTTGGCTGCTTTCATAACTTAAGCAGAGGGGATCTAGAGATTTGCTGGCAGATTGCGAGTCAGGAATGAGAGGGGAGTGAAGCAATCCAATTTCTGTGACACTGTATTAGTAATATTTATTGCATCTTGACTTGCATGGCATTGTTCATTCATCAAGCTTGCCCTGCATGTTGATGGCTGCAGGGTTGTATCAGTCCAATGAGGCAAAATTTCCTTTCTGTGCTTAATAATTGGTTTTCTATTTACAACTAACCTTTAAAATAAACTTTCTCATTTTATCAGCACGAAGTATATTATTGCAGCAGTTATTTTATTGCTCTTGTTTTGTCTAACTCCCAGAGAAACGGCATCTTTAGCTACATGGCAATGCTTATTGATAGTACATGGCCTAAGGTTTCAAAAGATGTTCTTCATTACAAGACTTAGCATGGCAGCTTTTTTTCTCAGGATTTCTGTCTGGTATGCAAGGCAGAATTGCTTAGCAAATTAATACAGCATTTCCTGAAGTGAGATATTAGGACAGGGTAGGGGACCTGTTGGAGAGTAGCCCTGAAGAGAAAGACCTTGGAGTCTTGGTAAATGGTAAATACATCATGAGCTGACAGTGAGCCCTTGTTGCCAAGAAGGCCAATGTGATTCTAGGGTGCGTTAAGAAGTGTGTGACCAGTAAGTCCAGAGAGATCGTCATCTCCTGCTACTCTGCCCTGGTGATGCCACATCTGGAGCACTGTCCAGTTCTGGGCTCCCCAGTTCAAGGGAGACAGGGAACTACTGGAGAGAGTCCTGCAGAGGATAACAAAAATGACTGGGGTCCAGTAACATCTCCTCTTAGGAAAGGTTGAGAGAGTTCAGACTGTTTATCCTGGAGAAGAGAAGACTGAGAGGAGACCCTGATGCCACCTATAACTATCTTCAGGATGGCTGTAGGGAGGATGGTGCCAGACTGTGTCCTTTTGCGCCACTGGGCACAAGTTGGAACATGAGAAAATTCATTTAGAAATAAGGACAAACTTATTTCCAGTGCAAGTCCCAACACCCTGGCACAGGCTGCCCAGAGACTGTGGACACTCTTTCTTTGGAGATATTCAAAGCCTGCCTGGATGAAGCCTGGTGCACTGTGCTTTGGGCAGTGCTGCTTTGATAGGGGGGATTGGACTTGATCTCTTGAAGTTGCTTCCAACTCTGATGATTCTGTGATTCAGTTCAAATATCAATCAATTATTTGGAGGTAGTACCTGAACGGTCCTTTCACACTGGACAGAAATGAAAAGGTAATCATGCATGTTCAAGTATATAAAAAGTATTAATTTTAATACGAATTCATGTTGTTGGGAGAATAAGTACTCTTTCATGTTGGTAAAATTCCCATCAGATGGTATTGGAAGCAATAGCAAGATTCAGATACCTCCAGGGCTGCTCTCAAAGCATACTGGTTGGCATCTGCCTGGAGATGTTGTTCATGCCATTAATCCTCTAAAACTCAAAGCAAATATTCTTCTCTCATGAGTGCTGCTGCTGTAGAAAGGCAAACACAATGTTCCTGTGGGAGGAAAGCCACGTGGAGTTAACAGTAATAAAGCAGAGCTATATTTGCAACAGTAAGTGACACCTTCTCCCTCTCCAATTATCTCCAGGGTTGCTCTGGGTCAGATGTCTAGCAGCCTGTGTATGCGTTGGGCATGCTGACATGGCATTTTCCAGTCAGATAAGCTTTCACTCAGTCCGATGGCACTGTGCTTCCAGCTCTTCTCTTTCATCATTGGCAGATGAAAAGGCAGATGCTCACATGGGACACCCTCAGCATCATCACTGTCTTCTGCAGTGCTGGTAAGAACACTGAACTCTACCACTATCATCCTCTGGCTGAGGTGCCAGCTTCCCTGATTCCTTTCTGCTCTTGGGATGTGGGAAGAAATGGCACTTGGTGAATAGTTTGGTCAACAAGAGTTTCTATCTCTGTAGAACAGCAGCACTTTTCCCATTTCTGCTCATGCAAAGTATGTGCCAGTCAGAAATGCATCCAGACAGGCCTGGAAAGTCTCCACAGAGAAGGAGACTTCACAACCTCTCTGGGCAGCCTGTTCCAGGGCTGTGTCACCTCAACATGAAGATGTTCTTCTTCATGTTGAGGTGGAACATCCTGTGCTCAAGCTGAAATCCATTGCTCCTCATCCTATCCCAGGGCACAAATGAAAAGAGGTTGTCCACGCCTTCTTGATACCCAGCCCTCATGGATTTATAGACATTGTCGAGATCCCCTTTCAGTCTTCTCCTCTCCAGGCTGAAAAGCTCCAGGGCTGTCAGCCTTTCCTTGTAAGGTTGCAGTCCCTTCATCATCCTTGTAGTCCTCCGTTGAACTCTCTCAAGTAGATATCTGTCCCTCTTGAATTGGTGAGCCCAGAACTGGACACAGTACTCCAGGTGAGGTCTCACTAGGGCGGAGGAGAGGGGGAGGAGAACCTCCCTCAATCTGCTGGACAAGATCTTATTACAGCCCAGGATACTGTTAGGCCTTCTTGGCCACAAAGGAACAGTGCTGACCATAAATAACAAGAAGCATAGGCTTAAAAGTACTTCTAATGAAGCAGGACATCTCCAAAGGTAGAGTAAAAACTTGCAGCACTAGCTTTTCTCCCTTCCTGAGGGTGGGGAGAACCCTCCTCTTTTGTTTGTACGGTTGATACCAGTTTTGAGAGATGTCTCCATTAAAGTTTTAGGCCACTGACAACGACACTGTTGTTTTAGGGCTGCAGACTTTTAGAGATTTTCTCTATTTATTACATTTATTTTCTACTTTCAAAAACCCTTGAGTGAAATATTTTACTTTTATTTTCTTCACTTTGAAGAGCTAAACACACTTGCACCAGGGTGGCACGAATACTGACTGTATTGGACTTTACAGCTCTGCCCATGCAAAATGAAACTTAATTGAAAACCCCGTTTTTGTTTGTGTAGATAGTAAGCAGGATTGCTTGTCCAGAGTGGTCTGTTGGGTTATTTTGATAGGTCAAAATGTGATCTGAATCTGAATAGCATGTTATTGTGAACCAGAAGCTGGGGAAACTAGGTTAGATGCTGGTAGATTTACAGTCCTGGAAAGCAATAAAGGCAAGAAAAAAGTGTTCTATACTGCAGCAGCACTTTCCTCCTGTCACTTAAAACCATCAAGGTTAAAAAGATTACCCCATCTTGAAAGAACATGGAGCCATTTCTGCCATCCACATATAGAAAGAGGGTAGGCAGCTGGGATGAGAATAAGAGGACTAGAGGCAATTCCTCTGAGCCAAATAAATGGATAATAAATCAGAATCTGGTAACCAGAGCCTGTAGCAGAAGATGAAGGCTTATTTTAATCTTCTTCAGAAAGTGTCCAGCAGCCGAGCAGATATTCCTCTGACAACTTTAACCAGAAACCAGCTTATTACTTGAGTGGCATGCCCTTTGAAAATTTGATGCTTCTTTAAATTCTAAGCCTCATTTGATTTCTGGGTCTGCTTCACTGTGCTGTTCTTTGAGTTCTGATAGTATAGAGATTTTCTGGAAGGAGACTCCTTAGTTCTCAGGAATTTCTGACTTTCCAAGTTAAATTGGCCATCATTCCTCCTCCATGTCAGTCTGCTCAACAGCAAACAAGAGGGTTGGTGGCACATAAACAAGAGATCAGGATTCTGTATGACTGGTAGGAGATAAATCTTCAGGGAATAGCAGAAGTGTGTAATAGATGTGTTACAAAACTTGTTGAACCTTCTAATGCATATGCTTCAGCTATTTGTCTATAAAACAGAGTGGGAAATAAGACCATGTTATAAATTAAAAATAGAGAGTATTTTAATATTTTAATTATTATTTCTTTGCTTCCTGTGGCACAGGAAATAAAGGCATCCACCAGAATGGTAAGATGTGCTCACAAAATCTATAGGGAAGGAACAGGGGGACAGAAAGTGAATGAATTACTTGAGTTTTTAATCAAAATAATTGCTCCTGGAGAGATATGAACAGAATTCCATTTGTTGGATCCATTTTTTTCAGTGTGAATAAAATAAATTTAAAAATTGCTTTTAGATTGTAGGATTTTTGGTAATGACTAGTATATGCAGGGAATACGTCTATTTGCAGTACTTATGCAGGTGCTTGTACGAGTAAGAGTAACTGCATGGGGAAAGCTGTCCAAGGAACAACCGCAGATTTACTACCTTGTTTTTATTAAGTCATTGCAATGGTTTCAGAATCCTGTTTCCTGTTTGCTTTGCACAGTGACACACAGGCACCTCGTAGAAGGTACCTGCTATTAATTAAAGTAGCCAAGTACAGGAAGCAGCACTTTTGGTGTTCACCAGTATGAGTCTTCTCTGGACATCTGTTTTCACAAAATTCAAGAGAACCTTCCTATTTTGTGATTGCAACTGTTTGGATGGGTAGGGGGTCACATAGGTCATTGGGCTAGTTTCTGAGCAAACCATTCAAACCCTAGGACCACAGAATTATTGAGGCTGGAAAAGACCTCTGAGATCACCAAGTCCAGCCTAACATCACCACACTGGCCAGACCAGGGCACTGAGGGCCACAGCCAGTTTGTCCTTAAACACCTCCATGGATGAAGACTCCACCAGTGCCCTGGGCAGTGCATTCCAGGGTCTGATCATCCTCTCCCAGAGGAAGAGCTTCCTAACATCCGTCCTAGCCCTCTGCTGGTGTAGCTTCATGGCCTTCCTTCTTGTCCTGGCACAAGTTGCCTGGTAGAAGAGCCCGACCCTCACCTGACTACACCTCCCTTCAGGGAGCTGTAGAGAGGGAGAAGGTCCCATTTGAGTCTCCTCTTCTCCAGGCTAAAACCACCTCAGCTCCCTCAGCCTCTCCTCATCAGACTTTCCCTCCAGTCCCTTCCCCAGCATTGTTGCTCCTCTGGACCTACTTCAGTCCCTCAATCTGTTTCTTGAAGCGAGGGGCCCACAACTGCCAGCAGTACTTGAGGGGAGGCCTCACCAGTTTCCAGTACAGGGGGAGAATTACATCCCTAGAAGAAATTGAGAGTCTTGAGATTATAAAGGCTTCGCCAGGAAGAGTGGCACTTGAGGAAGCCTCTACACCACAGTGCAGCATCTGCTGAAGACCCTTCACAGAGAGGGCTTATTGAGCTAAAGCCTGGAACTTTTGTTAGTATCAGTTATTTATTTGTAATAAATGTATTTCAAAATAAATTTAAATATAAATTTACAGAGAAACCCTACCCTAATTTCATTAATTGGATAATTTCATAATTGGAAACTGAGGGGGTTCTCATGAGTTTTGTAATAGATGTCTAGAGAAGACCAACACTGACAAACACAAACATGCTGCTTTGTGAAATTCACCATTTCAGACACAGGGGAAAGTGTGTGTTGGAGAGGCACTGGAGACTTTTCTCATGGAGGAAGCACTGTTTTGGGACTTTAGATAACCTGGTTTGCAGCACCACCTGCAGGGTTGGGTAAGCTTTGCTGATCCTAATTGTCTGAGATCCTAGAGAACAACTTTTCTGATGAATTAAGGTCAGAACTTTAAAACTTGAATTCTTTGGCCTGTGAAATGTAGAGTACACCATAGGTAACTGATGGATCATCCCAGACAAAATGGCTGGGGTGGCAGCAGCTTTTGGGATGGGACACATAAGCCTGTAACCACTGCAGGGGTCAAGAAAACCTAAAGCTGTCTGCTAATGTGGGGATGAGCCACATGGGGTAGGCTGGAGGTCCTGTGGGAGAACAAGCTGTGCACCAGAGTGAGAGTGAGCCCATGCATCTCTGTACTTGGGGTAGGGAATTTGGGATTTATTTGTAGAAGAGTAGCTGGAAACTTGTTTGTACACATTAAGATTCTGATATAGTCCGGCACTGTTGCTTGTCTTTGTGCTGCTGATCTTGAATGTGTAGTTCACTGATTGCTGGTTCATTACCTGTCATTAATAAACCACTTCAATCCTGATTTGATTTAGACCATAAAGATATGCAGTTTCTCCCAGGGACGAGGAGCAGTACATCTTGCAGACTCTACAGGGCCAAGGCACTGTGGTAGTATTATATCTTGCAGCCGACGGCAGAAAGGCAAACTACTGCAGTCTCTGTGTTGTGTAAACCCTACAAAAACATCTTTTTGCCAGCAGTG
Organism: Upupa epops; assembly: GCA_013397515.1. NCBI lineage: Eukaryota > Metazoa > Chordata > Aves > Bucerotiformes > Upupidae > Upupa > Upupa epops. The sequence continues at coordinate 30,884 of VZRI01006890.1, forward strand.
AGACTGATCTTTGGGCATGGGGCAGCACTTTCTTCAACCCGTTTCTGCTGTTTTTTGAAAGACTTGATGCCCTAATGCCTTGTAAGTCAGAGTACTTGAAAAAGACACATACGTTAAGATGTGTAGTTCCAACACCCTTGTAAATAGGGCTAAAACTCATAGAAGCCACAATAAGAGATTAAATGAGGCAAGCTACCATGTACTGCTGATTTATTTCCTCGTTTCTCATACTATTGCAGTTAGGAATGGTCAGGACATGCTAAGGTACCTTTTTCTTACCTTTTCTATTGTAAAAATGCAATTGTTTTCACACCAGATAGCTGACAGTGTCCTTGTAGAGTCCACAAGTGCTAAAGTCAGAAAGATGTGTGACCTGTACATTCCCATGCAAAGTGTGCAGATATACACAAGCAGTGCTGCACTGAAGTGAGAGTCAAGAGTGCCGGTAACAGTAGGCTTCAAGCACATGGTCTCTGCTTTACTGTCATCTAATGGAATTGCCTGTAAGCTTCAGCATAGTGGTTTTGCTTATCTAGAGCTTGTGGCATTTCAGTAAATCAATCAACTTTCCATTTTGAAGCATTCTGAGCCACCTGCTCTTTTTGCTCATCTTCTATGGTGAGGAAGATAAATTGAAATCCTGCTATTCAGCCACGACATGGTGGCAGTTCCCTTTGAGCCTCTTGGCAACAGGAGTGCTTACTTTAGAGCCTCTACATCATATTGGAATCTTTAGAGAGCCATTCTTTGCCTGGCAGGAGCTAATGATAAGGCAGCATTAACTGTAGCTTCCTATTAACACATTTATTTCTCATTGACACAAACAAACCAATAGTTTTGAAATATTTAAATGCAGTGCTCTTTAAAAAAAATTAGTATTTCTATCATTGCTGGAAGTGATAATCTGGTAAAAATAGATTTGAACAGAACAGCAGGGCCTAGCTAAAATTACTGCTTAATTTTCTCCATTAAATTAGAAATTGGAGAAGAGAATGAAAAAGATAAATATGTATATTATTTATGGGAAAGATAAATGCCATCCATTCAAGCTCAAAATACCTACTTGTCTTGAAGTCAGGCCTCTGAATCCCAGCAAAGCAGGGTAACGGTTTTGTTTCTTGAAAGACTCCATAAGCTTTATGGTTTCTCAAAGGAGTCCTTACAAATAGATGATTTTTGAAGAGAAGATAATGTTTTTCTGAAAAGTCAGAGATGGAGCAATTCTTTCCATTGTTTTCCATGGGGTCCTGTCAGTGGGTACATTTAAACCATGCAGCACCAGAAAGAATGAAAACAAGATTGTACCAGCCAGAAAGACAGCAAAGAGAAAGAACAAGGGCTGTCAGTCCTTGCATTTAGATTATTTGATATCTCTGCTTGGGGAATAGCATTTTTCTCAAACAACAGGAAGTCCATGGATTCACAGTCAGTTTTATTCTGACTCCTTTGGTTAATGTTGTGATTGGGTTGTTCTATAACAGAAGTGATTTTAGAAGCAATTGGCAGTTGTGCTTGGTTTTCACAGAAGCCAGGATTTTTGCAGGATTTTGTTTTGTCGTTTACCTGGATTTCACATGGCATCTCTCACTTGACCAGTTCGGTGTTCTTTTGGGACTGAATTTGTGTCGTGGTGGGCACTGGTACACATGAAAATGACTTTTTTTTGTTGTTGGTCAAACCACAATTGAAGTGCTTCACTTGCCATTTGGCTGCTAGGGTCGTCCTCTGCATTTGTGTGGATTACTCTGGACTGGCAACTGATGCAAATTTTGCTGGTGGTAAAGATATAACATTTATGTTTGTAGGACCACATATATGACTCTTGGAGATTGTATCCTGCTCTTGCTTCATTCTCAGTTGGTAACACACCTTTTTCAAGGTCACTTCCAATCCCTAATGATTTTATGATTTGGATGTACCTGTGCTGCTCATCACCTTCTCCCTCTCTGAAACAACCTGAAGGGAAGTTGCAGTCAGGTGAGGGCCAGGCTCTTCTTCCAGACAAGCATTGCCAGGATGAGAGTGCAGGACCTCAAGCATAGGGCTAGGCTGGATGTTAGGAAACCCTTCCTCACAGAAAGGGTGATCAGAGCCCAGGGCAGTGGTGGAGTCCCCCACTCCTGGACGTGTTTAAGGACAGACTGGCTGAGGCCCTTAATACCCTGGTCTGGCTGATGTACTGATGTTAGGTCATGGGCTGGTCTGGATGGCCTCTCAGAGGTCTATTCCAGCCTCCATAATTCTGTGATGCTGTAACAAATCAAACTACATTTTCTGAAGCAAATGGCACAACAACTGGGTACAAGTGGTGGGTTTTCAGAGATTTTAAGCAAATGTGAAATGTAAGATATCACGATGTCTTACCCTGTAAAACAAATGCCCTAAGATTAAACCAATGAAAAATTACAAGCTGAAAGATGAATTTGTATGAAATTGAGAATGTAATTTAAGATTCCTCATGTGATTCTTAAAAATCTTTATAACTGAATTGATCTAAACAGCTCTGTGTAAGAAGAGACAAATCTAGTGGCTGACGCAATACAAGTGGCTAAGTCATAATTAATAACTATATCAAAGAAGATCAAACAATATTTCTCACCGTCTTTTAGAAAGCACAGCCTGAGAATCTCAATATGTGCTTCAGTGCACCTCTGTCCTCAGCTTCTGAATGGTGCTTTCTTTTTAAGAGTCCAGGCAAATTTCTACACCTTTTTCTTTCTCTGAGTGGTTCCTCTGATTTCTTTTTTAAAGGCTAAAAATAATTGTATTCTGTACACATGCAGGTATCTATTGACTGATCATTTACCGCTGGATCTGAGATTGCCTGAGCAGTTAGGAAGAGCCTTGTGAAAAGGACCTGGAAGAATCATAGACTTAAACAAGAAAACAGAAAGTAAGATAAAGAGTTTCAAGAATAATCTTCTTCAGCACTTTTTTCTGATGTGTTGTACATGAAAATTGACCAGAGCTCGGCAATCACACCTTTATCTCTTTTCTTGCTTTAAATTGAAGTTTCATGTCTACTTCAGGAGGTTACAGTCATATTTATTATTTATATTAATTAGAAAATAATCTCCATCAGCCTATTCATTTTTCTTTACTAAATTTGACAAATTAATTTATGCTTATAAATATTTTCCTAATTAATCTCTGACAGATGGTACCACTGGTCTGGCAAAGCTAACGTAGATCATTCATCTTCTTGCACCATTTACAGGAAGCTTTAAGTTTAGACTTTGGATATTGATTCAGTCACGTAGGTAGAAAATGAATTAGTAATCAATCTCATAATAATCTCAATGCAATCTCAATAAATATATTAATAGATTGTTTTGGAACCTCTTTGCTGGCCAAAACTACACTGTTACAGTTGTGCTGCACTGTTGGCCAATTGAAAGAATTTGGGCGAGAAACTCCAGCTCCAGTTGAAGTCAGCTTTTCTTTGTTTTCCATTCTAAGAAGTGACTCATACGTTAGTAATTGCTATAGAACTGCCATGTGCTTATACTGTGAAGTACATAAAGGCCCCTTCATAGTGTAGTGGTCATAGTGTAGTGGGTCCTTGTTTGGGTTCCTCTGCATCCCACCTGGGTGACCATTAACATGGTGGGTTGGACTGACTGTATTTCAAACCAGAGCTTTTAGCCAAAGCATCAGACACAAAGGCAGGGTTTAACAAACCCACTGACAGATCTGCAGGCACTGAAACATCTGAATCCATTTTGGGAAAAAAGGCACCAAGACACTTTAGTTCACTCACCTCACCACACATCAGAGACAAACTCCACACAAGACGTAGACACAGATACATGGAGTTTTGCCACCTTGCTCCTACACTGAACTGAGATAAAATATCCAGAGCATCTTAATTATAGACAGTTCTTGCTTCTCTCTGAAATCATAGCGGTTATCCAACTTCCTAATATGATGGTCCTTTCAATAAAGAAGTCTTTCCTAATGTCCAACTTAAACTTCCTCTGATGCAATTTGAGGCCATTTCCTCCTATCGTATCCTATTCTTATCCTAATCCTAAAACTGTTTCTTGTCGCAATTGGTCGGTGAACCTACGAGGGGTGAGGCTTTTCTTCATTTGCTCTTTGCAAATAGGGTAGACCTGGTGGGTCATGTGGCTGTCACAGGCTGTCTGGGAGGCACTTATCATGAAATGATGAAGTGTTCAATTAATAGCAGATCAAAAAGAGGGCTCAACAAAACATCTAAACTGGATTTCCTCAGGACAGATGTCTGTTTATTTAAGGAATTGATTAGGAAAGTTCCTTGGGAGGCAGCCCTTTACGAGAAGGGAGTTCAGGAGAGCTGGCTATACTTCAGGAATGTATGATTGAAGGCACAAAACCAGGCTATCCCTGTGTGTTGCAAGATAAGCTGTAGAGGAAAAAGACCAGCCTAGATGAATAAGGAAATTCTGAAATAACTAAGGGAGAAAAAGAGGATGGACCACCTCTGGAAAAAGGGTAAGGTCAATTGAGTCATGTATTGAGAAATTATCAGCTTATATAGGAGGAAAATTAGGGAGGGAAAAGCAAAACTCAAACTCAGGCTGGCCACCACTGTTAAGGATAATAGGAAGAGCTTTTACAAATAGATCAATGAAAAAAAGAGGGGTAGTAATACCCTCCACTCCTTACTGGACATGGAGGGAAATTTAGTAACTAGAGATGAGGATAAGGCACAGATACTTAATGCCTCCTTTGCCTCTGTCTTCAACAACAGGGTAGACTGTCTTCAGGATTAGGACTGTCTTAGGACTACTTACCTAAACTAATAGACTGGGATAGACAGGAATAGGGTACAGCGCTGTTCTCCTGTTGTCCAAGACGTACTAGTTAGATACCTGCTGATCCATTTGGATCCCCACAGGTCCATGGGACTGGATGGGATTCACCCCAGAGTGATGAGAGAGCTGGCGGATGAGCTTGCTAAACCGCTCTCCATAATTTATCAGAAGTTGTTTATCACAGGTGAGGACCCAGATGATTGGAAGTTGGTGAATGTGACCCCCATACACAAGAAGGGTCGGAAGGATGATCCAGGTAACTACAGACCTGTTAGCCTCACCTTAGTTCTGGGCAAAGTTATGCAATGGTTAGTGCTGAATGCTATCATGCAACAACTGCATGACGGCCAAGAAATTAAGCCCAATCAAAACAGGTTTAGGCGGGGTAGGTTTTGCCTGATTAACCTGATCTCCTTTTATGATCAAGTGACTCGACTGGTTGATGAGGGGAAGACTGTTGGTGTGGTTTACCTCGATTTCAGTAAAGTATTTCACATGGTCTCCCATGATATACTCCTAGCTAAGATGGCAGCAAGGGGCTTTGACAGTAATATTCTATGTTGGGTCAGGAACTGGTTGGCTGGATGAGCTCAGAGAGTGGTGGTAAATGGTGTTGCATCTAGTTGGCAACCTGTTACCAGTGGTGTCCCCCAAGGGTCAGTGTTAGGTCTGGTCCCGTTCAACATCTTCATTGATGATATTGATGATGGGTTGGAATCTATCATGAAGAAATTTGAATGTGACTCTAAGCTTGGAGTCCGTATTGGAGGGTGGGAGGGCCCTGTAGAGGTACTTGGACAGACTGGAGAGATGGGCAGACTCTAATAGGTGAGTTTTAACAAGTCTAAGTGTTGGGTTCTGCATTTTGGTTATAACAACTCAAGCAGAACTATAGGCTGCGAATGGAGATCTTGGAGAGTACTCAGGTAGAAAGAGACTTGGGGGTACTAGTGGACAGTAAACTTAGCATGAGTCAGCAATGGCCACATGTTTCTGGGCTGCAGGTCTGTGGCGGGTGCAATGCCTTAGCAGGTGTATAGGATGCTTTTCTTGTGCTGGTCCACTGGTCCACAGGTAACCTCCTTTCTGGAGCAAATTAGATTCTTGAAATCTCCTTGGGCCTTTTGTAGGTTGTATAACAAATCATAATTGTATCTTATGTAAGTACGGCAGGGGTGTTAGTCAGTGACTCTTGTGCTGTTAAGAACATCATTGAAACCAAGCTACCCATTTAGTGGCTGCATTTACGGCCTATAAATGAGGCACACACCTTGTAGCCAGCTGAGGAAACCAGCCTAGAGCCTGCAGTAACATCAAATGACCACTATTAAATAATCCTTGTTTTGTTTGTAGCAGTTTATTGAGCTCATGGATTCTTTCTGTTCTCCCTTAGATGTTGTAATGGCATGTTAAAGTGTTTCCCTCCCTCTTTAATTGCACATTCTCGTAAAGCATGTACATGGAAGAACTGAGTGTGAGCTTCTCATCCAAAATTTTTACTGATGCTGAAAGATTAGTCTAGACATGAAAAACAATCTGAAACATTTATTTATTTTATCTGCTTGTGTGACCTACAAGCAAACTGAATTAAAGCCATAAGACATCTCAGTAGAAGTAGTTAAGCTGCTTATAAAAGTTTTAGTTTTACTGTTTGGCCCCAGTGATTTTTTTTATGAAACACAAAGGCAAATAATTTGCAGTCAGAGAAAACAAAATCTGTGAATAATGGAAAACATGATTAGTCAGCTGAAGTCTGACTATTTACTGTCCAACTGATGAGATCAAAGGCAAATAATAACTGGCTCCTATAGACTTTGAGAAAAGCTCTAGACTTTTTCTAGTTTAAATATTCTCAGAACTATATTTAGTGTGGTTTCAGAGAAGAGGTTCCAAGTCACTCCAGGCCATTCAGAAAGTCCTTGATTCTTATTATTTAATTATTCTAGTGCACAAAGAATGAATCACGTTTGACATCCGACTTGATCTTGGAAACAGTGTAAGACTGCTCAGGGTCTGTTGGCAGGAAGGGCTGGCTTCACCTGGATTTGAATATAGCTCAGATTCCTGGCCTTAAAACCTGTAATGCATGCATACATTCTGGAGTCCTGCTCTCTCTGTGGAAAACCCCCTATTTTTGTGTGTTTTCTTGTTGAATCCTGAGTAGTGAAGCCTGCTGCCTTAAAACTTGCCTTAGGTCATCATTTCCACTGAAAAAATGTAACTGCGAGCATGAGAAAAGCGAAGACCTTACATTAATGAAAGTCAACAAGCTCATTTGTTTGGACATGTGTGCAAGATCTTCTATAACACAACAGGACCTTCTCTTTCAAAGCCACTGGATTTCTGCACCTTGAGTGCCTTTTCCAAGTGAAACAGTAAAGCAAATCTAGTAGAAGGAATACTTGACCTGAAGATACCTTCTCTTCAAACAAACCCTTGGAAGGATTTCTGCATGGGGATACCTCTGAAGATGTGCAGTGGTAGCATTTTGCACCAATAGCCACACGTTGGCAGCTGGACCAAATACAGTTTAGGAAAGAAACAGTAAGATCTCTAAAAGAAGTCCAGTATCAAGCTGGGAAAATAGTTGTCAGTGAGTACTATAAGAACTGAACTCTTCAACTCTTCAGTGGAAAAATCCTGAACAAATTATCAGGGCAATGATTGGCATTACTGAATCTGAGACTATGGAATCTGATATGCTATGGATATTTCTTCTTTGCTATAAAGTACCCTGTCTTGTGCTAAACCACATTAATAAAAAGTCCTCAGTGGAGAGAAAGAGGATAAAAGCATTCCTCATCTAGGAACTGAACATGAATCCAAAGATGAAATCCTGAAAAATGCCTTCTCAGGAACTGTGAAAGCCTGGCTGTGTGCTAACACTGTGAGATGGGCTAGAGCAATCCAAACTGGAGAGGGGTGGGACTTAGGTAGAAGATTCAAGAGGCTGTATGGGCTGTATGACTAGTGACTTCTACAAGTAGTTGTCACATTTTATTTTGAGAAATCCTGGCCAAAATCATTCATGTTCATGCGCAATGAAACCACCGTATCAGTAGGTAAAATACACTGTGGATGTGTTGTGTTTGGCCAAGAGGCCAATGGCATTCTGGCCTGTATCAGAGAAAGTGTAACCAGCAGGAGTAGGGAGGGGGTGCTTCCCCTGTACTCTTGCACTTGTGAGATCACACCTTGAGTACTGTGACCAGTTTTGGATGCCAGAGTACCAGAGTACAAGAAGGACATTGAGGTGCTGGAGCAGGTCTAGAGAAGAGCGGTGAGGCTGGGAAGTGGTCTGGAAAACAGACCCTATGAGGAGTGGCTGAGGGAGCTGGGGTTGTTTAGTCTAGAGAAGAGGAGGCTGAGAGGAGACCTTGTTGCTCTCTACAACTACAATAAAAGGAGGTTGTAGTGAGGTTGGTGCTGGTCTCGTCTTCCAGTTTACTAATGATAGGATGAGAGGAAATGGCCTCAAGTTGCATTGGGGTTAGGTTTAGATAGGATCTTACGAAGTTCTTTTCAGAGAAAGTGGTTGGGCACTGGAACAGGCAGTCCAGGGAGATGGTGGAGTCACAATCTCTGAAGGTGTTTAAGAAACAAGTAGCTAGAGCACTTGAGGCCATGGTCTAGGGGCTAAGGGAGATGTTGAGATGAAGGCTGGACTTGATGATCCTGGTGGTCCTTTATAGCCATAATGATTTTATGATTCTGTGAAGAAGCTGAAGCAGTAGATCTATAGGAACTTCAGGCCTTTTGGTGACTCTGTAGCCATGCCCTATAGTGCCTTTGGTGTCAGTCCAGAATGTGTCACAATCACTGCACAAATGACAGAGGCCATTTGTCTAGGTTGGTAAGTGAGTTGCTGTACCTTCAAAATCTTGAAAAATGCACTGAACTAAGAGCTGCAAAAGCCCCTGAGCGCAAATATTAAGTCAGTGTGTGTAGTATATCTAGGGCTGACTTCTGTAGGCTGTATTGCTCATGTTCTGAGTTTTCCCAGGCTTTTTGAGAGCTGCTTGAATGTGGAACATGTTTATGCTGAGAGGCCGGAAGAAATGTCTGCATGAAAACATCTTCTAACTAGTCCTGTTTGATAAGTTCAATTCTGGAAGAGCAGGAAACTGCTCTAATTAGCTGGACCCCAGCGACCTAACAAAGTACACTTACTTTAGGAAGCCAAAGGTCTTTCCTGTCAGCTGGTGAAATTAATTTCTCATTAATTACTCCTCTGCTCAGGTCAGATCTATAACTGTATTCAGCACTTATATGACAAGGGTATGGTAAAACTGCTTATGTCAGCCTGTCTTATGCCTCTTCTCTAAAGTGAATAAAATCTTATGGAGTTTTGCCTCCTGGCAGCTTGGCACCTTTTTCTGACCCCGATCTTCCAGCTTCTGCTCCCACACAGATAGACCAGCAAAAGTGCAGAGAGAAAGCTTGGCCTGAAAGAACCTGCTGGGAAAATGAGTGCACAGCAGTGTGGCTCGTTTTCTTATTTAGGTCAGTTTCAAGGAATAGTTTCAGCCCCAGAGGTGCACTTGCTCCCCTGTACCCTCATGTGTTAGTTGGTAAACACAAAATACCCCTGTGCTGCAGGGTCAGCACTATACAGCTGGTAACCCTCTCTCTTGGGTTAATCCAGCTTGCTTGTGGCATGAAAGCTAGTGGAGTTAAATCCCTGTGGATTTTAATTAAACGCATGTGCAAAGTGCTAAGAAAGACATACGTAAAATATGTAACCTTCAGCACTGGAAACCCTGTGTCTTTTAGGTAGGGAGGCACATTTTAATGGATGTTACGGGGTAGAATGACCTGAACTGATTTTAATGTGATCCTTTTGGGTAGTAGTTATATTCTAGTCCTAGAAGTGTGGAGTTGGCAGAGATGAGATTTTGACCAGCTGCACTGCTGGCTAACAGGATCAAAGCCCAGGCTCCTTTCCTCCTCCCTGGAGCAATGGTGCACTGAGGGCACAGCCTATTTCTGTCCCTGGCAGCTTCTTGTCTCCTTGGGCTGTAACAGTGCTGAAGCAGGAAAAATCTTTGCTGAAGTAGTGTTGTTTGCACCAGTTCTTTCTCCTCCTAGCATGGTGTATAGTGACTCTTCAAGTGCTCCCTCATGATTGATACTGAAATGGGTAAAGTGTTTTATCTCAGATGAGTTTGCCTTACATGTGATAGCATTTATTTTTGTATCAAAGCATAAAGAGAAGATTAAAAAAGGAATAATGGAAAGTTTATCTTTAGGTATCTATATGCAGATATTATTGAACTGGATGGTGCTGAATGCCCACGGTGATACCATGTCAATGATACGCCTCATGTACTGAACCCAAGAGTTCAGTTCAGTGTTCCTGGGGGAGTTGTTTAGTCTAGAGAAGAGGAGGCTAAGAGGAGACGTTATTGCTCTCTACAGCTACCTAAAAGGAGGCTGTAGCAAGGCTGGTGCTGGTCTCTTCTTCCAAATTACTAATGATAGGATGAGAGAAAATGGTCCCCCACTTTTGCTGCTCTGGTGGGAGGAAAACCAACAAAAAGGCATGCAATAAGCAGGGTGTAGTAGGGGAAGAGATCCAACTTTTCCTCCTCTACCCAAGTACATACAGATAGTGGAAATAGGTCCTTAGAACTAGCAAACCCTCAGTATTTTTGTAGTGCAGTTCCTGTGAAGAGAAGCACCGAAAGCATTTTCAATGTTATTTCAATTATGACCCCAAATTTCTGCTCTCAGAGCTTACAGATAAAATGACACCCACAGCAATAAATATTATCACTGTAAATATTATCTCTTTTTCACTTTCCTCAACTTTCACTGCCTCTCAGCCTTGTGCTGGTAGCTGCCATGCAACAAATTTACAATTGACCATTTTGTTTTACATTTGTTCTTTCTTTGATTGTAAAAGCTGCAGCTTCATGGCTACTAGCATGGTTTGGCCAAATTGGGCTTGAAGCAGCACACTGGTTCGTAGGGTGGACTGTATTTATGGAAGCCTTATCTTGTATTTCCTTAATGATTTTAGAATACTCTTAAGTGGATTAGTGACAATTGCTGTCATTAAAAATGTCTGGCAGTGATTTTTTTGTCTTGACAGTATTGCTGGAAATAATTAATCCACAGCGCTGAAGTATAAATGTATAATAGTATAGTGATTTTTATCCTCCACTCTCCCCAACATTGCTGTGTGCTAGGCAACTGTGAGCTTCTTTCAGCAAATCATACATATCAATGCACTTTCAGTCTCCTAAACAGGGGTGTATTGTTTATCACTAGAAAATATTACCCTGTCATCTGCAGAACGGTGTTTACACTTGGTATTGTGTGGCTGCTGGCAATGACCTGTCTGCTTAATGCTTGGGGGAGCTTTTAAAAGTAAATCCTGAAAGCTCCAGTCTAATAAATGTAAATTGTGATCAGGTAAATATTAGTAAGTGTGTATTAGGGACTAATTTGGCAGGATAGATGGGAATTGCTGTTGGTTTTGTGTTCCTGCTTTTACACCATCCTCAGGGATTGCCTCTTCCTTGTAAGAAGTGCTTTCCTGGGATGGATTTGGCTTTGAACTGACCAGATGGCAGTGTTTATGTTTCTGCATCTACCTTTTGTGATTCATGAGTGAACCTAATACAAGGTGATTCCTGCTGTGCTATAAAGAGGAGCCGTGAGAATCATGGCCAAGCTGATTTTTGGGGTCTTTGTCAAATGCAATTGGGCCAAGAACTGAGTGACTTCCATGCATGAGAATAGCCCCCCCTCCCCCAGTTTTGGGCAGAAACATTTCATCCGCTGCTATTATTGGTCACTGGTGGAAAATGGTGATAGCTCTGCTCAGGTTTCTTTCAGGTGCTTTAGACCTGTATAGATCAGCCCAACTTGCCAGACAGACTGTGCTGCATCATTTTGTTCAGCCTGGTCTAGAGATTCAATTTTTTTCCTTGTTTACAAAAAATGTTACAGTAAGTAAAACTTTCCTCTATCCCCTTCGAGTTTAGATAAAACTTAAGAGAATGGGGACAGAACAATAGGTCACCAGTCACTGATATGATCGAGTTTAATTAATTTGATATCTTCTTGTGGAGATGTCCCCGTGAGAGATTATCCCGAGCATGCTCCCTAGCTGTGTGTTAGGTTGGTGCTTTGTTGTTGCTGCTCGTGAGATGATATCTTTTGAGAGACTATTTAGATGGTAGAGTCTCTGCCTGGTGGGGAAAAAGCTTTTCAGTGCTTGCCTATTGATCTTATAGTTTTGTTGCAGTGGGGAACACAACGCTGAGCGTGTTTATACCCATAGAAGCAAAGAGCTGCCTCCTTCCTTGCACTTTCTGAAGATGTCATATCTTGAAGGAAAGCAAAACAGAAAAGGAACAGATTTTATTCTCGGAGCTTGGAAGATGATGAATTATTTATCCTTTGAAAGCTCCCACTATCTTTGCATGAAAGGAAGTACTGTTATTAAAAGCAAGAGCCTCTTTTTCTGCATGTCAATAAGAGCGAGATCAGAGTGGACTGATAATCGAGATCTTAAAGAACTGCACAACTCTGGCTGGTTGGCATCAAGAAGCTGTTTTTAAAACACAAAGTTGTTAGAATCAATATTAATGTGAGATTGGAGTGCTGCTAATAGGAGCTAATGTGAGGACCAAAAGAGAGAACAGGGGTGTGTGCATGACTTGTATTGCTTTATCTAATATATTTTCCCAGTTTATTCAAATTTTAGCTTAGTTTTTGGTCAGATTGTGTGTACTCTAAGTCTTTTCTTTGACTCCTGAGTGTCTACATATACTGGTGTGCCCATAGGCCCTTGCCTATGCAAGGGGATTGGAACTAGATGATCTTTAAGGCCCCTTTCAACTCTGGCCATTCCATGATTCTATGAAAATAAGTGTACTGCACTGGAAGAGCAGCCTGACATTGCTTTTTCTTCTGTCTTGGCTCTACAAACTGGGAGGATTTTTTGTGCTTGTGAGAACTGAACCTCAAATACTGAGTAGGCCTTTGTTTTCCCTGGGGGCCGTGTGCCTCAGCACGTACACGTGTTCTTAGTGGACTTTTGGGAATGAGGTATAAGATGATAGGAATGAGTGTTTGTGCAAGGATGTTAATATTATCTTCTAGGAGCATCTCTTTAAAGCCTTAAAGCTTGTTTCCAATGCTGTTCATAGATTATAGGAAAGCAAAATACCTAATCCATTCTGTGATCATACCTTGGAAGGATCTCAGCAAGTGCAGAAGCTTTCAGCAGACCTAATGCTTCATCCTTGTCATGGGTCTCTCTTTCCCCTCTGGTTTTGATGTGTTACTGGTTCCATCACCTTGCCTTTCCAGTTGCAGTGTGGTGGCTCCCAGCACAGCGTGATGTTTGGATAATGTAATAAATTTAATAAAACAAGATTCAGTTACACCCAGAAGGAAATAGAAGTTAAATTTTCTTTCTCATCAGACAGCTGGTAGTTAAACCAGGTATTATTTATGCTTCATGTCTCTGTCATGTCTCTCTTCCTATTGGTCAAGAGATGGGAATAGAAAACCTTTTGCCCTGAAAAGCTTCCTTTCCCAGCCATACCTTTCCATGTGCACACTTCCACTGGTTTTCCATCTCTGGTGACTCCTTTTCCTGAATAAATGGCAGGGAGGGGATGCAACTGGACACAACGGGAATAATTTTGATAAAGGCAACTGGTTTTTAATAACACAGCTTATTTTTAAGCAATTTGTGTGGACTGAAAGGGGAGGCCCTGAAGAGATTCAGAAGGTGGCTGACCCTAAGGACAGCAAACAAATGCCTGCTGTGAATCTGTAACCGGGACAGACACACTAACACTGGTTTTATCATGTCCACCATGGTTAATGGTTGCAGTAAAGGTGTAGGACCTTGTAAGCCAGCAACAGATATCTAAAGCTTCTGGGGACCCCATGGCAAAGTTTCATTTGTATAGTGGTATCCTGTGCTTCATATTGACAGAATTCACAGGACTGATTAGGCTGGGAAAGACGTTCAAGATCATTGAGTCCAAGCTCAACATAACCCTACTACCCTATCTCTAACAACCCACCACTAAGCCATGTCCCCGAGCACCACATCCAAGTAATTTTTAAATACATTCAGACATGGTGACTCAACCTCCCCCCAGGGCTGAACAACCCTCACTGTAAAGGAAGCTTTTCCTAATATCCAACCTAACCCCCTTTGGTGCAACTTGAGGCCATTTCCTCTTGTCCTGTCACCAGTGAGAAGAGACTGACTCTGCTCTCACTACAACCTTCTTTCAGGTTGCTGTAGAGAGTGACCTCTGGCTCCTGGCTTGGATGGCTGAATTGAGTGGGGGGTAAGTATTCCTATAGATGCTGCAGCCCCATTTTCAGATGTAGAGTATATGGATAAAACCACTGCAGGATATGTCTTCTCTGCATGTGATAGTATGGTGCATATTGCTCTTGCTCAGCATTCCAGCTGACCATTTTGTTAATTTGAGCTATTTCAAAACAGAAAGGTAAAAGTTAGTTTCTGATGGGTAGGAGCCAGACTCTGCTCCTGGTACTTCCACCCGATTCAGGGAAGCAGGGGCTCATACTGCTTGTCCCATCTGGGTTTTGTTTCATGGCACCTATTAGTAGCACTTTGGTCAAACTTGCTGAACATTTTAAAGAACAAATCCCTTCAGTGATCACCAGCTGAGTAACTGAAAACCCTGGCAGGTTTAATACTGGATAGCATCCAGCTATTTAGCAAGGTGACTCTCCTACTGTAGTTAGCTATTCTGATCACCATCATGACTAAATGTGGTGTCAAGCAGGCACTGTGAAACTGTCCCCTTTACTGCTTGGATTTCTGCTGTTACCAGGCTCAAATGGTCTTAAATGTCACTAATGTGGGCTGCCTCAGTTTTTCTTGAGTGACTTGCAGACTATGACAGGTCTGTCAAATCTCCTGCAGTTTTCTCAAAAATTCAATAATGAGAAATAGCCACAGAGCATTAATTATAAGCATATGTGGAGCTATTAAAAGCTGCAGCCTGGCAAAATGTTTTCACATACGTTTGTTTTTAAGGATATGAGAGGCTTCAACCTCTTCAGAGGCTTTGTTGGATAAAGATCAGAATGCCCCAAAGAGTCTAACACACATTTAACTACTCTTTTAAGGGAAAAACAATCTCCTCCAGATACTATGAATAATTGTAATGAATTATCAGGGAAGCTGATGCAACCTTTTGTTATTCAAGATGATAATTTTGTGGCTCATTGCTGGTGCACTGGGCCACAAGGACACCCTCACTGCATACATGCATCTCACACGGATGCTTCTCAACTTGTATCTGCTCTCTCAGAGGGTCTGGCATAGCAGACATCCCTATGAAGTTCCTTTTGCTAGGCACAGCCTCTCATTCACAAGGGACAGGGACTACCAGATAAGTACGCCTAAGCGTTTTTGTCAGCATTGGCAGTTTCACACACAATTGCAGAGATCTAATACTGCAATAGCCCAGCTAGACTGTGTTTTCAATGCTTTTAGGACAAAGCCTCTGCAAACCTTCTTTAAACCACTTCAGCTGTAATTACTATACAGTTATGCTTTATTCTTCCATAAAGCTTGAAGCATTATAGATGCAACTGTACATTACTTATATCCTATTCCTAAATATAACACTAGGTATTACCATGTCTGTACTGTGAATGGTTTTAGGGGGCTATGCTATTTCCTGCAACTTCTAATTGTTTTCCTGCTGCTGTTCAGTAAAGCCATCTCCTGCCACATCATGAGAACCTTGTGGTGCAGACTATCAGTGGAGTTAAATTTGGTACCAAGGCTTTATAGAAGTTTTTACAGAATTACATCTTACCCTTGCAGTGAACTGTCTGCAATTTATTGCTGTGTTTTGCAGCATGAAACTGGAAAAAAAGATTGATGTTGGAATCATTTTATCTCCTAACGTCCGCACAGACATAGTTAAGCAGTGGCATTGGCTTGCCTGTATTTTTACAGCACTTTTTAAAATGATGTGGGGAAAATGAGTTAATCAATCAAACCCACCCATTCCTTCCCTGGGGAGGGATAAGGGTCTTTTTTATGCAACCTTCATGCAAAGCAGATTAGGCTACTTCTGTGTTTTATAATGAATCTAGGTTAATTTACCAATATTATTTTGGATGTATTGCTTCATTTATGTAGATTTTTCTTAACCAGGATGAGACTGAAGCCTTCTCTGGCCTTTGGCAGCTAATACTGTGCACAGCTGTAGTCACCTTGTAAACGCTGAATTCCAACACAACTAAGCACAAAGGCTTCGGTTTTGTTTATTCCATCATGCCTCATCTTTGGGATTGTTTCCCTATTCCCTGTAGGAACTGGGTCATGGGTTTTAGCTCTAAGCATTTTGGTGCAAGACATCTGGGAGCACATCTTATGGGGCAGAAGGGCTATCAAAGCAGCCCCAAGTCTTCCTCTGTGTGGAGCTGCAGGGACATTGCCAAATGGGCAGCAGCTAATGCCACATTATGCCAGTTCCTATTACCATATTAAAATGCATTATATTGTATTATACTATATTAAATTTGGAGAGACTTTCCAATTAGATGGTCCACTACATGTAAATTCCTACGGGGCACCAGCCTGGATCAAAAGGAGTGTGGAAGACAAGCAGCTCTTTGCAACTCCTCCTCGTTAAAACTCAGTTCCCAGAAGGTGCTTGACAGAAGATTAGCAACCATCCTAGATACTAATGACACTTTGAGTGTGAGAATAAATCTATGCTAGCTGGGGAGAAGGAGTATGGGGTAGGAACTCTTGCTGCCATATATTGCAGTCAAATGAAGGTAGCAACTGAAAATTCTCCAGTGCATACAGTGTAAAGAGTCTAGGAAACAGCATAAAGTAGAGGGGAAGGAACCCACAGGCTTATCTGAGAGATTCTGAAAGCTCTGTACTAGGAACTTGTTTTGTAAATGAAACCTGCCTTTTATTTATTGCAAGTCTTTTTGAGGTTTGAATAAAATGAGATATTTTACTGAGATGTTTTTAGGCTTTCCCCATGGCAGAAGCTATGAGTTCTTTTGTTCATTCCTATTCCTGTGATTTAGATAATAATGCATGCCTTGCTTGTAGGACTGTTATTTTGGAGCTAGTAAAAACTGTGGGGATTAGAAGCTGATGCCACAAAACCATGTATTGATAAGAACATTTAAACTCTGCAGCATCTTTCAGATGTTGTGGATCACACGCAACATCAATAGCATATTGTCATGAGAGAGAGAACGTATTTGTGAAGAATATAATGATAAATAATGAATGCAAAATGTAAAAAATACTATTTCTCTCACATAATACATTGCAAAATTAATTTCCTTTTCTTATTCTTTCATTATTAAGATAAAAAATAACAGGAGAAATGGTAATTTTTATATAGCTAACTGAAAAATAGAATGGCAGAGGTTAGGCAGCTATTTCATAGATAAATGTAAACTGGGGGATTATTAGGATGTCAGCATTTATAAATCTACTGAATATGTAATATCCTTATTCATAAAAATAGTTCTCAGTGTATGCATTTCTGCACATCCTGATAAGGAAACAACTATTTCTACCTACCTACAACAGGTTTTCTCCTACAGTATTTTATCTTTTAATGATTGTTACCTTGAAAGTTTAACGGTGGCTTTCATAAAGAACCCAGATTGGGAAGAGACACCCACTGAACTGTCTGACCTCTTTTGTTTTGCTTCCCATGGCACATTTAATTCAAAACACCCTGAATAACCACCTCTTGCCCATATTTGTTTATTTTCTTCTCCTTTATTTTCAGACCCTATGACCTTAAAGGGCTTTTCCAACTTAAATCATTCTACCACTCTTACAGAAATTGTATTATCTAATGTGGTCTGATGTATCCATGTGATGCTCCTGAAGAACCTGCCTGCTCCACCTTTGTGAGCTGCTCAGCTCCTCCTGTGCATCTCTGCCAAACAGCCTTTGCTCTCTGTTTTTCCCTAACATATACAAAGAATCCAGGAGTTGTAGGTTTTTTTAAAACTTACCACTGTTTTAAATGTTAGTGATTATTTGCAAGATTAGTGATTATGAGGGGTTTATTTGCCTTCTGGAAGGAGATACACAGGTAGCAAGCGGAGTTCAAATGAAAACACCAGATTGACTGCAAAATGCAGCATGTTAGCATTTTCTGAACACTTTTTGCTGACATGACTCAGCAGTCTTGGAAAGAACATGAACAAAACCTGATTAGAGGACTTCCAGTAGTGCAGCAGTGACTGGCTCAGTGAAGTTTCAAAGACAATGACAGCAGAACTAGAGAGGGGATATTTATCCTTTATGTACCAAAGATGCCTTTATGTTGCATATGGTGGCCATTTCCATTGGAACAGTGACTTCCCTGGTGTATCATTGAATGTGTCATGAGGGAACTGATGACAGTTTGCATAAAATGAAGCAGAAACTGAGAAAGAGTCTGGAAGATCAGGCAGTGAGGTGGACTGTGAGCTGAATGCAGGGCAGAAGCCAGAGAGTAGAATCAGTGGGGCAGAGTTTAGCTAGAAGCCTGGATCTAGTGGAGTCCCCCAGGGGTCGGTACTAGGACCAGTACTATTCAATCTATCCATCAGCATCCTGGATGAGGGATTAGAGTGCACTGCCACCAAGCTGGGAGGAGTGGCTGACACCCCAGAGGGCTGTGCCTGGACAGGCAGGGAGGAATTGAACGAAATTCAACAAGGGCAGTGTAGAGTCTGGCATCTGGGCAAGAACAACCCCAGGGACCAGTATACATTGGGGACTGACCTGCTGGAGAGCAGTACAGGAGAAAGGGTGGCCAGCAGGATGACTGAGCCAGCAGTGTGCTCTTGTGGCCAAAAAGGCCAATGGCATCCATTAGAAGGGATATGGTTAGTAGATTGAGAGAGTTTCTCCCTCTCCCCCTATTCTGCGCTGGTGAGACTGCATCTGAACAGTTGTGTCCAGTTCTGGGCCTCTCAGTTCCAGAAGGACACAGAGCTGCTTGAGAGAGTCCAGTGCAGAGCCATGAAAATGATTGTGAGAAACAAGCCCTAGTAATTGTAGAGATTTTATTGGGGACAAAATGAGCAGAACAAAAGACATACAGTGCTGAGTACATACAGGGGTTGTGCCCAAAACAAAGCAGACCCTTTCAAAGCTTCATAGTGTTTTCCACCCACACACCCACTTGAGCTTTTTTACATTTATTTGAGTTTTGCGTTTATTTTTTTGTGTGAGATTTTGTTAGGTTTTTTGTATTTTTATTAATCATTTATTTATTTATTCTCTTTTCTATAGGGAAGTTAGGCTGATTGTCTATTCAGATTACTTCAGACCTGAAGTTGTAACACTAAGACAGGTGGTTGTAACTAGGAGAGAAGTTTTGGCAAATTCAGTAGTGAGTCTGTTACTCAGAGCCCCAAGTCCAACAAAAGCAGAGGATGCAATTGGAAATGTGATTACCAGTAGTGATGGAGTTTGTGTGAGTTGCCTTTCATTTTAAACATGAACACAAGTATCAAGGAAATAATTTCCCTAATGGCATGCACCTCCACACCCAAATCCTGTGTCATCATCTTGCCTGCCAGTATGACAGTCCCTGTGCTCTGCATGGCTAATACTGCATATAGTACATAAAGATAACAAGCGTTTATCAACAACCACCACCAGCAATAGATTTTAATAGCATTTTAGAAAAACTCTGTGGTATTGCTGCAGCTTCCCATTTTTTGAATGGGAAAAAATAACAATATAACCATCAAAAATGTTTTGTATCTAAAGTAATTTCAGTGTATAGTATCTTCTGTGGAGTTAGTTATGATTTTTTCCCACCTGTGGAACCTACCTCAGAATTAGAAAGAACTCTCACAAAATCATAGAACAGTTTCAGCTGGAATAAACCTTTAACACCATCAAATCCAACCTTTTAGTAGTCCTATCAGCACCACTAAAACATGACTGACAACACAACAGCTACCCTTCTTTTAAACACCTCCAGGGATGGGGACTCATCACTGGCCACTAGGGAGAGCAGACTAACCCCTACCTCTCCACAACCTCCTTTCAGGTAGTTGTAGAGAGAAACAGGGTCTCTCCTCAATCTCCAGGCTAAACAGCACTAGATCCCTCACACACCACTTGTTTCAAATCCTTTACTAGCTTTGTAGTCACCTCTGTTCGCTATCTAGCCCTTCAGTGTCCGCCTTGCAGTAAGGGGCCCAAAACTGGACACAGGACACAAGGTGTGGCCTCCCCAAAGCTGAGTAAAGGAGAAAGATCACCTCCCTGCTCCTGCTGGTTACACCATCCCTGATACAGACCAGGATGCCATCGGCCTTCTTGCCCACCTGGGCACACTGCTGGCTTGTGTTCATCGGCCCTCTATTAAGAGTTCCAGATCTCTCTGTGCTGGGCAGCTCTCCAGCCACTCTTCCACAAGCCTGTAGCTGCTGGAAGTTGTTGTGGCCCAAGTGCAGAGCCAGTATTTGGCCTCATTTAACCTCATGGAATTGGTCTTGGCCCAGCAATCCAGACAGACCAGATCACACTGCAGAGCCACCTGACCCTCTAGTAGTTCGACACTTCTACCCATCTTGCTATTGTCTGCAAAGTAATCGAGGATGTACTCTGTCCCCTCAGCCAAATAACTGATAAAGATGTCAAGCAGGAGTGTCCCCAGTACTGAGCCCTGGTTGGGGACACCACTTGTGTTGGTTCCACTACAAAGTTATCCATGTCATACTAAGTTATTGCACAGTCAATGGATTGGCCCAAGTAGGTAGGTGTGGCATACTGGAGTTCATCTTCATTCTATCAGAAACTCATGTTTTTGTACTAAATCTGGAACAAATCATGTATCTTGGAGAATATTCAGTGCTGTGGTGTTCCTTCTTCTTACAGGTTTTTAACTACAACTTATTAGGAAACACTTGAGATTCCCAAAAAATCTTTGAGAAGGTTTTAAAACAAGGTTTAACATTATCATTTTTCAAAAGAAAAAAATGCAAGCCTTTAAAAAGCAGAACAGTATAATTTGTAGTAATTTTCCTATAGACATTTTCCCGTGTGCTTTTTCAATTAAGTAGCTCATACTGGTGAAGTATGTTTCACATAGGAGACAGGATGTGGTTCCATTTTCACTATTTCTCTCCATGTGGCTGTGTATAAAGATCAGATATAATTGCTCTGCTTATAGAATCAGTATGTGCATGGAGATTTAATAACCCCAGGCACTGTTTGAAATGCCATGGTTCAAGTAAAATGGTGCTTGCAGTCAAGGGTTCTTCTGTTTGGCTCCTCAGCTCAATCTGCTGTGTTCAGAAAACCATCAGCTATGCAGAAAGTCTCTGAACTACAGATGGGTGAAGACTAACCCCAGAGCCCTCAGGAGCATAATGCCCAGCTCCCTGTCTCTCTTTGTGTGTAAATGGACATCAAAGTAGCATGCCTGTCCCTAAATATTGTATTAATGAAGGGTAGTTGACACAAAACTCTCTGTAAGTTTGGAGCTTTCTGGGCATTTGTGGAGTTAGTACAGTAGCCATAGAACTCACCTGTGTAGTGAACAGATGGGTAGGAAGGTGTTACTCGATTGAAAATGTCATAGCATATTGCAAGAGATATTAAAGGATTGAGCTAGCCTGCCGTTATTGTAGAGCCCAAAGAAATGGGGGGGGGGGGGACATTTATGT